>VSMD01134552.1:0-135737 GCA_008750895.1 Mirza zaza
TAGTGTTTATAGTTCTCCCAGCAATGGCGACCTTACACGGTGCCCTGGAGTTTTCAAATTACTTTCCGCTCCTGCCTCCTCTCCAGCCTGCCTGCCCGTCCGTGTTACCTCTTCACGCTGTCTTCAGGCGCTTCTCTGCTTGCGTGGGCAGGAGGTCGGTGGGGGAGAAGCTGTTCTCCTGTAGGAAGGAGCGCACAGCCGTATGGCTGCCGCTAAGCGCGGCCAGCTTAGACTCCAATCCGCGCAGTACCACTCGGATTCTCGGAACTTCACAGTAAATCCACTGAGTCACTTTCTTCCTTTTCCCGGCGCTGCTGCCCCTCGAAGCTTCCCTGTAGTTCCGTGAAGATGATCCTGTAGGAGAACTACCCGCTCGAGTGATTCAGGCCGCCTTCTTCACCTCCCTCTCCAAGAGCAAAGAGCAAGGAGGTCATCCCTAGTCCGCCATTTTTGACAATGCCCCCAAAGCAGTGTCTTTGACGTAATAATATATACGTTTTGTCCCAGAGCAGGTCTGTAGAGTTTTTGGAAGCAAGGACCATGACTTATTTTTCTTTTATGTTTTGCACAATACTGAGTGTCATGGTAAGCATATTATAGGCACTCAATATATTATTGAATTGAATTATCATAATTGTGTAATATCTATTTCTTACCCTTGAAAGTAGTACTCTATTGAGTTTTCTCCCTGCTTTTTCTTTTAAATTTTTTCTTTCATTAAAATATTTTAATTACACGTTAATAAATAATCGGCATAACTAGGGAAACAATCTAAAGACTTTATTTTTAATGTAAGTATCTCCCTACCTATCTACATGTTCATCCTTTGACTAAATCAGTGTTAATACGCATCATTTGCCTTCTACAGACTTTTCCATTTCCTTACAAATATATATATAAATGTGCACACTCTATGGTTTTGTTTTTATAAAACATATGATTATACTATGCACCTTCCTTTGCAAATTTTCAATTTACTTGATAATATGTCATAGACATCCCCAGGTCAAATAGATTTAGTTCATTTATTTTAATAGTTGCAGAATATTATCTTTTGGATATACTATAATTTATTCAACCATTACTTTGTTGATGGACATGCAGTTTGTTTCCAGATTTTTTTTTGCCTCTTTAAACAATGCTGCAGTAAACAATGTAATGCAAATATTCATTTATATTCATCAAAGTAGTATTATTATGTCAAAGGGTATGTGCATTTGGAATTTTCATAAATATTATGAGATTATCTGCCACTTCTTATCCATACTAAATCCATTCTCATTTCCCTTAAACCTTCCATATTTTATTTATATGTAATGGGATTTGCCTAACCAGCATTAATATATTCTTGGTTATGACTGATAAACTTGCATGGTGCTGCTAGGAGTCATTTGCATGTATCAATTTTGATGAGGATTTTCCTCTAAAGGGGAATTAAAGGGAGTTTCTGCATGTCCTGGGAAAGAGGAATGTGGCAGAAGCTGAAGCAGAGATGGTGATTCTTTTGTCTAGGCAAGGAAGTATGATGCAACTTTGAGGAAGCAGAGCATTTTCTCCATTTCTACATGGAATGCAGTGTAGCTGTGGCAGTGAAGAATCCTAAACACACAAAAAACCTCATTTACTTGCAACAATCTGGGGGATGTGCAGAAGTAACTGGGTTGTGTTTAGGGAGGTCATCAGTGGGTAGCAAAAGCCAGTGAAACAAGTGTTGTTGCACTTAAAGTAACATCTTTCCTTCCCCTAAATTTGTACCCATTGTCTGGCAAGATATGGGAAAACTTTACGTATAATTGGACTTGGATTCTCAAATTGGTCTAAAAACTCATATCACTTTGAAGACTCACTTCCTGAATTAGCAAATCATTTTTCTGTGTTGAACTTTTTTTTTAACTGTGAAAACATTTTGGAGTAGAAAAATATAGTGATAACATGATTAAATATTTTTAATATAGTGAGCCTTTTAATTGAAGGTTATGTTTTATATTGTTTGCAAATGAGCTTCCAAAATCATAACCAAGACTTTCTTCCTTTCTGGAAAATTCCCACTTCAAAACTAAAATGGAAGCACTTTCAAAAAGGAAATTTTCAACAAAAGCAGTGTTAATGGATATACCTAAGACAGTTTAGTAGACAGAGATGGCACATGTATTTTATGTACTAACTCAGCTTTGCCAATTTTCCCGCTTTGCTGAAAAGTTCATTTTCAAAACATCAGTGCTCTATCATTTGACAGTTTGCTGTTTCTGAAACGCTAAATTTCTGGTATGCAGCTAATGTATGTACATTTAGAAAACACCACATCTGAATTCATATGTATGCAACTCTTAAATTACATGCTGCTGTCAAGTATTGACTTTTATGGTTGATAGCTTTAATATTACTATTTGTCTCTCTGTAAATTATTTTTTTCAGAAGACAAAAAAAGAGCGAAATCTAGGTTTTATTAACAGATATACTAAGCATAACACTCAAGACATAATTGATATGAATATCAATAGCATAATTTTAATAACATCGAACATTTTGGTGTCATAGGGAAACATCTTCTACATGCAGAATGTGAGTGGTGCAGTGAATCAGGGGCAGGCTCTTAGGAGGAAATACCTGACTTGAATCTGTGAAAAGAATGGAAGATTCTGAAAACCATTAGTGACAGCAATAGAAATAGTCCTGAAGATTCACATTTACCATAACCTTGAATTTTATAACTACAAACAAATTACAAATTTTATAGGCCACAAACAAAATATTGGCCACAGTGAGGTCATCAAGATTTCTAGAACAATGCAAACAATGAGAATTCATTATTTTCCTTAAAAGTTGTAGGGAAAATATATGTGTGCATGTGTGTGTGTGTGTGTGTGTGTGTTGTGACAGGGTTCGGGGTGGGAAAGGAAGTGTTTGGCTTCTCTCTAAGCTTGGGTTCTGGCTTTCCAGAATGGCAGATGTTTGGGAGAGGGACTCTTTGAGAGGGTTTGTTTGGGAATGTGGGAAAGGCCAAAATAATGCAGATGTGACAGAGGGCAAAGAATTTCTTCATGGAATTATTTGCTAATCAACTTTGAGAGAAATACACACAGAGGAAGGCCTGTTGCCAGATCCCAGTAGTGTTCAACCCCTCTGACATTTGACTCATGAAAAGAGGGCCAGTGAATGAACCAAAAGTGAGGTAGGGAAAAATGGTCTTTAACACCCCCTGCCCCCCATTCAATACCTTCTCTCCCTTCCTAACTTTAACCTCTATGACTTCAGATTCCTTGCTTAGTTGTTTCCTACCAGAATATATCCTTCTTGGGCAGTACCAAGTTGAATTGGGCAATTTTACCAATAGTCTTCATTTCTTTTTACCCTAGTAAAACATTAGCCTTCTTGAAGTTCATTCCCCTAAAGCTTTACTCCACAAATAAAGTAATGTGGGCCATTGGCTTGATATGATGTCCCTTATCTAATATATTTACATTCTAACAGAATCTGTCAGAGCCTTAAGCAAAGGAGAGGTTCAAATGTTGGTCTTTTTAATTGAGCAGGTGGGCGAGGAGCTTCTTTAGGAGTCATAGATTTCTTGTTTTTCCTCAAACCACACTAGATAGAGAGGTATCTGTTTTACCTAAGCATAAGCCCATCCCTGATCCTTTGTTCACATGGGTTTCCCTTGCTATGTCTAGCTCATTGTCACATACTCAAGGTGATGCCCAGTGTATTGTAGTCAACGTATGTTACTGCTCATCCTTTAGGTCCCACCTGTCCCCGTGGGCCTTGGCCACTTGCCTTGGTGTCCGTACGAATGATTTTAAGGAGGGCTCATGCTTCCCCTGTGGTCTTTAAAGCTCTGGATGCCCTTCCTGCCATGGTCAGAAGAGCATCCATGTGCAGTTCTGACTGCTAAGAAGAGATTGCCATGCCATTGGAGGTGGGGGGGAGGGCTGACCAATAAGAGACTGATGATGGGAATAAAACATTATTCTCCCTTTCTCCCCCAACAGACCACTTTGAGACACAATGGTGGCATGCAGCATGTCAGACACATTCTGTGTGACTGAGTTGTGTTTTGCTGTGAGGGTGTGGCCAGCCCAGTAATGTACCACCTTGTATTTGCTCTCTTTCTTTTCCTTCCTTCCCTCCCCTCTTTCTTACTTCCCTGGGATTGCCCTCCCCAATAAAGGGTTAAAACTTCTACCACTGGCTGTGTTTTCTACAGAATCAGAGCTAAAGCCCATAGTAAAAATCAATTATTAACAATATCAAAAAAACATCCAATTGTGTAATATTTCCCTAACTATAAGCCAAATTTAGTCTTGTTATAGTTGCCCAAGGTTTATGGGATACAGGAAGTTGTCAAGTGCCACACAAAGTGGCAGAAAATATCTGAAACCTGGACTCCAAAGGGCAATGGGCCAAAAGTATAAGAACACATCTGTTGTAGCATGTGTTCTGCCACAACAATAAGTGTCACTTGAGCTTTACACACAGTGTGGAAAAGAAATTGAGGTGGGGAGATGATGAGCAAATTCTGAGGGTGAGTTTTTATTCCATATGTAGGCCCTGTGGACACATTGACTTGTTGGCTTGGCCAGGGATCTGAGTGTGGAGGCCAGCAGGGGATTTCAAGGAAGTCCAGGGAGCAGCACACTACTCAAGCTCTTCTTTGGGACCATATGTTCTCAAGACCAAGAAAAGCTTATGTGTGTATAGACTTGATCATTAACCAGTAAAACAAAGAACCGAACTTTACATGTGGTTCTTAAAACACTTTACACTTTATGATCAATTTCTACTCATAGTTCTTATCAAGCAAAAGATTTGAAATGACCATATGCAGAACAGGATAAGTGTCTCCACAGGTCCATCTGTGAAACTAGAGGCCTAGAGTAGACAAGTGTCCTCTACATGAAATGAAGGTGAAACATAATAATGGCTTTTAACAAGGTCACATTGAATGGAATGACAGGATAAATTGGAACATTTGAGAACTTTGCCAAGTGTAAGAATTAAGGTTACATTACTAAAAAATCTATCTAGATAATCTTGGGCTCTGAAAAAAAGTTAATGGGGAGTGAACCTAATTATATGAGCTGAGATGCAGAAAATGTAGTTCACGTACCTATTAAGGATATATCATTTTTGCTCAAGGTATCTGAACAAAAGTGCTGACAAAGATTAATTTAATATTGAATGATTCTTTTCAGGAAACCTAGAGTTTTTTTTAATAAGAGATTTAGGGGGAAAATATGCTGAAATAAACAAATCCTGAGATAATATTTAATTTAGATTTGGGTCAGTGGATAAGATAAACTTGATTTTCAATATACATACATATATACATATATATATATATATATACACACACACATACATAAAATTGAGAGACTAAAAAAGGCTTGACAAAAATAGACCAAATGCTCTTTAAGCTAAACATAAGGAAGAATAATAAAAAGCAATATAGAAATAGTCAGGGTTAACACATGTTTGGTTTACTCCCTTAAAAGAAAAAGTCAACACATTTTAGGAATTTAAATTTTTCAGGTGATTTTAGATGTATTTGTTTTATATAATTTGGGAACTCTTCTTAAAACATAAAGATAGTCAAACTAGAAAAAAGAATCCTACAAATATTCGGTCATTTAATTTTGAGCAATTAAGAAAAAAAATCATGTCAAACACTTGAGTAAGAATTTTCTGTATATTATCTTGTTGACTGCTCGGAAGAACTCTGTGAGAAAACAATATTTTATAACCTCATTATAGATAAAACAGCTTTAGAGAAGTTAGCTAATTTGTCCAAAGTCTTACACCTAGACAGTGGGAGTTAGGCCCTGCGACACCCCGAATCTGCTAGGTACACACTGTATCCAATGTGCCTGGTCCAGCCACACCGACTAGGTTTTTATTTTTAGTCTGTCATTCTTGGTCAAATGTCTTTGACATCTGACTGCTTTTGCTTCTCTGGCATTCATTTTTGATGTGATCACTTCTAGTGGGTGGAAAAAATGTGTTTGGACATGTTTCCCAGTTAATCAAGATACAAACTCACATGACAAAGAGATAAAAAGTTTGCTTCCATTTGAGTAAATCCATAGATTTCAGACAAAGTAACAGTAGTTGGTGATGGTGATGTTCTAAATATGATTGAATGGATAAAGTTCTTAATGACAACATTTAGGGAGTTATGGTTAGTTGGTTCTTTTGCTACTTTTCAGAAATTGTGTACTCTAGCCAAACTTAGGATGCCCCCTAAGACACTAGGAAATATCTACAAAAATTTGTGTAGTAAAAAACAACCTTTAAAAAGTATAAGATTTTTTAATGTTTAGAAGCCTTGGATTCTATTTTTTAAAAATTTTATAATATACTAAATTTAATGAATTATTGTCTGAATATATAATTTGTCTATTTTTAAAAAGAAAATAATGAGGCTGAATTCCTTGTGACCTATGGTATCACCTCAAAAATATACTATTATGGGCTTTGGAATTAAACTGAGTTTTACTTCTAGCTCTGTCACTTACAGGTTGTGGGACCTGAAGGAAGTTATTTAGCCTCTGTTTATTGTTTTTTTTTCTCATCTCATTGTAAGAATTAAATGAGATCATGTATTATAAATGCATCCATTGTAGTTATTATTGTTAATAAATCATAATTCGATATTCCATGCAGCAAACTCAATGACTTCATAAGAAAATCAAGTTTCTTCAATTTATTTATTCTAGATTAAGTCAGTATATTGATTTTAAGGAGTAAAGGATTTTTAAAAAATAATATAAGAATATATGTTTTTCCATTTTTTCTTTTCCCTCACTTACTTATCACCTACCCTCCACCTGTCATGAAAAAGAAAGAGAGAGGGAGAGAGAGAGGGACGGGGAGAGAGAGCAAGAGAGAGGGAGAGAGAGAGTGATGGAGAGAGAGAGAAAGAGAGAGAGAGAAGAAGGAAGGAAGGAAGGAAGGAAGGAAGGAAGGAAGGAAGGAAGGAAGGAAGGAAGGAAGGAAGGAAGGAAGGGAAGAAAGAAGGGAGGGAGGGAAGAAAAAAAGGCAGGTAGGCATGTAAAGAATGAAACAAAACAAAAATTTTGTTTTGCATTTCTTCATAAATTTTGGAAATTTATCTTCTTTAGCTGCTGCTATTTAAAATACATGCATAATTCAATATAAATTGAGGAAGGACATTAGGCTGAAATATTTCCCCTTTGGTAAAACTGACACCAGCAAGTCACATAGCTTGTCAGGATCTAAGGCTTCACTGGGAGGCACAAGGGAAATAGGCAGCACAAGGAAGCATCAAATGGTACAGCCTGCAGTTCCCAGCAGTGACTCTCAAGAGGACTGTACACATTACCATGGTTCCTGCAGGAACTACTGCCCAGCTGGTTGTCAGTGGAAGTGTGGACACAGGCTCCCATTCTTTCTCCCATTCTTATCTGTCTCCCAGCAGCAGATGGTGATGGTGGTCACATTTTGCAATCTGTCCACACGACTGATAAGGATGACTCAGGTTAGCATTTGCTCTCTTCTTCTCTCACTTTGAGGAGTTCAAGGGTTGAAATGTTAAGTCAGAGAAAGGTCTGGTTTGATAAGTTAGATTCTACTAAAATTCTATCATTTTTACTTTTAATGACAATTGTTAAATAATATAAGCTTGAATATTAGAAAAGTGATAAATCTGAACACTCTATAAATAACTAAAGTATTAACAAGCATCTCCCCAATAGTTTAGGCAGGTAATTATCTTAATCTAACACCATTAAAGAGAGGGCATGAAAAATTACTTAATCACAAGATACACAATGTTTATCAGTAAAATCAATCCAGGGGTAATACAATAGCCAAATAGTCTATTGTGATTTTAATGTTATTATCCAAATTTGTTGCTGAAGAAAGAAACTAAATATAATAAGAACTATGGAACTATTAATAATATTTTGGTCTCACTGAAAGTTAGCGGTAATAATCACCCAAAATTACAAGCATAATTCAAAAATCATGGAGGCTTCAAAACAAAACAAAAAATGACAGTCATGAAATCCATCAACCACTCTAATAGCAACTTACATTTAAACAGCAATTTGCACTTTGAAGTGAGATTTCACAGATTTTTTCCTAATATAACATACTTTGAAGTAGGTGCACCATTATATCTATTTTCCCAATGAATATACTAAGCATCAAAGAGATTATGTAACATGGCCTATGTCTAAGTTTGTTTTGCACTGCTAAATACCTGAGGCTGGGTAGTTTTAAAGAAAAAAGGTTTAATTGGCTCATAGTTCTGCAGGCTGTACAGGAAGCATCAAGTCATCATCTGCTTCTGGTGAAGGCTTCAGGGAGCTTCCAGTCAAGGTAGAAGACAAAGGAGGAGCAGGTGTGTCACATGGTGAGAGTGGGAGCAAGAGAGGGAGGAGGTAGTGGCAGGCTCTTTTAAACAACCAGCTCTCACATGAACTAATAAAGTGAGAACCCACTCATTATCATGGGGAGGGCACAAAGCCATTCATCCATTGACATGACTCAAACACCTCCCACCAGGTCCCACATTCAATACTGTGGAACAAATTTCAACATGAGATTTGGAGGGACCAAACATCCAAACAATATTAATCAATAATCCAGTTTTCTTGGCTTCAGGGTAAATATTTTTTCTTCTAATGCTGCAGGTCATAGATAATAATTTTCATTATATAATGGCCACTGGAAACCATCTCAATTTGCCCAAAGAGTTCAAATAGTCACCTATTTTGTGTGTGTGTGTGTGTGTGTGTGTGTAATCCTGGTGTTAATGTTGTGCTTTTCTGTTGTATTGGTGGCCCCAAATGAACCACATCTTTTGATATTCATGCCTTTGTGCATTTTCCCTCTTGTGTCTGGGCTGGACCTGTGTTTTCTTGAACCAAAAGAACACAGTGGAATAGCTGCTTGCCAGTTCTGGGCCTAACCCTTATGAAGGGCATCTTTTGCTTTTGCTCTTGGGAGCCCATGGTATCATGAAAGAAGTCTGACTACTCTGCTGGAGAGGCCACCTGCATGGAGAGATCATGTGGAGAGGCCACTTAGGAAGGGAGATGCTCTGGGGCCACAAGGAAAGAGAGAGAAGCTCAGCCATCCCAGAATCCTGGCTGAGCCCACCCTGGGCCCATCTGCCTGCTGAATTCAACCACACTAGTGACCCTGGGGATGACTAGCAGAAGAACCCCCAGCTGAGCACAGCCTGGGCCACATGATTATGAGATTATGAGAAAATAAAATGAATGTTGTTTTAAGCTACTAATTGTGTGGTGGTTTGCTACAGAGCAATAGATAACTGAAATAAATGTCAAAGCAATGGGCTTTAGGCTTCATTATGCTGTCTAAGTACACAGTTACTGAATGAGCAAGTATTCCCCAATCCTATATCTCAAACTGCCAATGACAGGTCTATGAATTCTGCAGTGGATGTGTTTCATCATCAGGGAAAAAGAAAGGCCTGCTGTGCTGCTGTGAAAGACAAAAAAATCATGAAATTGACTTATTTTTTTAATCAGAGCAATAATGCTGCTAATTGTTTGAACCAAAGACCCAGGCATAATGTAGCTGCCTAGATAGGAAATGACACTCCATAAACTTGCAATTTCATTTCGCATCCATGAATGCATTTCCATCCTATGAGGACTGCTATGTATGCGGGTGCTTTCAATTCTCAGAATGTCATCTGGGAAAAGATAGCAATGGCTTGGCCATGAAATCACAGGTTTGCAAATTAGCAAATTTTCAGCACTCTGTTCATTAGTGAAATCAATGAGACTTTTAAAGGACTGAGAAAAATTGTGAAATTATGAAAGGATGAAAATGATGACACGCATGGCACTGTAGGATCTCAGGGGTAAATATGGGGGAGGCACAGCCATCGAGCATCCTTTGATACACTCCCAAACACGTTAAAGTCAGTTGCATCAACCGAAATGACTGCTCTGCATCTATGTCATTTGGAACTTCAGAGAACTTGTAACAGGCTCTTTTGGGTCATTACTTGATTTTATTTCCTTTCTCTTCAGATTAAGACAAATCAGATAATAAGAGATTCCCCTCAACTGTGTGATTTTAAAGAAAGTTACTTTAGTTGACCATTAACTGACTACATATTTAAGCCTTAATTCAAAACATAATCATGGTTTACATAATGGAAGCATATGATTCAGAGAGAGGGTGAAAGGCCTGAACTGGTACAGGGTAAGATCTACCTCTTCCAATTCTTTCATCTTGCTCTCCAATGACCTGTGTGAATTCTCGAGGAAGCTGATGTTTAAGAAACTAGCAGATGGCCAAGAAAAGCCTAACATACAGTCCCTGCCTTCAAAGTGGCTTACAGTTTATTTCAAGAAACAGTGGTATGGGAGGCTCTTAACCATTAATCAGAATAAGAGAGCCTCAGAGGTGCTAATGGTGAAATAAATCTCTCCTTCATTTGGGAAAATTGACTCACATTAAATATGCACATTGCTTTCCTCTCCCTTTTTTTGTGTCAATAGGGAACAAGATTCTCTAGTCTCTACATCTTTTTAGTCACCTGAAAAGCATATAGTTGAAATATATCAATTACCCTATAGCTACTTACATTAAATGATGGCTTACAGTTTAAAATACAATTTTACAGATATTTTTCTTAACAACATAATCCTAAAATGTAGGCAGAGCATGAACTATTATTATTATTTTTTTGGATAAATAAACTGATTGGGAGAGATGTGCACAATGGGCCTAAGTGTCAGGAGGTAATATAACAGGTTATTGACTTTGAGCAAAAATTCCCTAGAAACATATATCTTATTCCATCTAGTCATTCCAACTGGAAATCAGAGGAGGCAATTGCGAAGGAATAGATGGTTTATGTGAAAAGAAAGATGAGTATCCTAGCGTGTACTAAGGATAACTCTTCTTGTGGAAAAAGGGAAGTCATAAGCTCAGAGGGTGTGGGGTTGCTGGGATGCCATTAGGAAAGAGTCAACCCCTCACTCCATTTCCCACTTTTAAATGAATGTCAAAAAGTACACTGAAACTGCCAACTCAAAGTAGAAAAGAAATGACAGGACCAACATGGCAGAAGGCTCCTTTTCTAGTGTTGAAATGATGCATATTTCCTTATGTGTAGGAGAGTATTAGGCTCACCATCTAAGCTATTGACTATAGTGTATGCATGCATACACCCATGTATATCACATGCACATGTACGTGTGTGTGTGCACGTATACACACAGACACCCATATGTTACCTCTTTAATTTGCTGTAAATTACTGGACACATAACCTGGACAAAGTACTGGGCCCTCTCTATTCTCATCTGTACCATACGGACTTGCTAAGAAACTTTCAGCACCATCTTGAACAGAGCTAGAACAAATTGCACTATTTTGTGCAGTCTCAACTGTCCTCATGTTTGAGTTATAGAGAAGAGAACATTTTCCATCTTCCCACACCCTACAGCATCCTTCAGAAGTGTTTGAACAGGATATATTTTCTAGAACAAAACTAAGACATGTTCTGGACTGATGGAACATTCAGTTTGAATTTCTGGTCTCTAATAAATGATTCAAACGCTTTATGCCTCAGTTGTCTTTTTAGTAAATTGGAGATGATTAGAATTGCTTCCTGATGGAAGCTTAACCATGTTAGAAATTCTTTAATATTACTTCAACATGCAAGAAACAGGTTTACTGTAAATATAGGATTGTTGCTATTTTTTCCCAATAGTTCTGTTAACTCAAATAAGAGATAATCCACTGTACAACCTGTGTGTACTGGCATTTTTTCTCTCTTCCTTTATTATGAGAGCCAAAGGGAAGACACAGTTAATCCAATCATGGCACATGAATAAACCTCCTCTACAGCTCAGGCCAGACATTTCTCATGCTTTGTCTAGCTGTCTCTAATTTTCTGTTTGATTTTCCACCACTCACAAGCAAGATAGAGGGTTGTTTTGGCAGAAATTAAATGTGCAAAAATGTTTTACCATCTGCTGGAATAGTCTTGGATGTTATCACTCCAGAGGCACTCATTATTAAAAATATTTATTGGACAAGAACAATATATCAAATTCTGTTCAAAATATGGCTGTCTCACAGTTATTGCTCAAACAAGGATGAAAAAACAATATTGATTGCATTAGCCCTGGCATTGAATTCTGCTACTCTTGACACTGTTTTTCCTCTCCTAGGAATAGGAAGTTATTTAAGGCAAGAACTGTGTTTCTCTTATTTATAATATAAACAGCACAATGCAGATAGTAGAGCATAAATTATTGATTTACTGATAAATTTGTGAAGCCTGCTTCATCATCTAAATTGCAAGTTTCTTTAGGGGCAGTGACAGGATTTACTACTTCTTAGGTATATGAACATCTGTTAGTTTTTGGTTTTGTTTTTGTTTTCAATGCCCAGCATCAGATGCTCCAGTCTAGGTTTTGAAAAATATTCAATATAAAAGCTGACATATCAGATACTTGTTTTCCCAGCTTCCCTTGCAGCTAGGGTACTGGCAGATGACCTAGTTAGACAATTAGGAGCTGATAATGGTTAAGAATTAGATAATGTGGAAAATTTTCTTGCAGCAGTAGCATTTCAACATTTTTGGGGTGGCAGTGGTAGCAGAGTCAACAGTGAAGGTTGTGGTGGCCAATGTTTGTAGAGGTGAAAGAAATCCTGTCTCCAAATCCCTCATAGTTCTCATTTTTATAGAATGATATTTCCTGCCTGTTTTCCAAGCCTGATTCTATGACTTTCCAGGTAATTCTCTAGCCCTGATATACATTCAGTGAATTTCTTTTCTGCTTAAATCAGGCAGGGCAATTTCAATTGCTTTCACATTAAGAAGCCCAGCTGATATATTGGGCTTATTCCCCAACCTCTCCATAATAGATCTTAAGAGAATACCCTGTGGTCTTTTATCCAACACCATTTTGTGTTCTACTTATGGGCAATTTTAATTCTATATTCTTGTATTTTTAACTGTTTTTATGTGTTAGTCTTGTCTTTCTCATGATATTATAAGAACCTTGTAGTAAGAAATCACATTATCTTTCTTTTTAACCTCAGAGATATAGCAGGATCCTTCAAGAAAAGCACATGTTGAATTCATATGTTGCTGATTGATATCGTCTAAATAATATCAGAACCATAGTCATTAGCACAGTGGGTATATAACTCAATAAAAAGGCAGGTGTCATTTTTTCAAGACCAAGATAGAGAATACATGAGTTACTTAAAATTAAAATTCTGTGCCATATCAGAGGAACAAAAGATTCTACTGAATTCAAACTGCTTTGAATTTAATTTAGTTAAATCAATTTTTGTAACTAGATAGTCTTAAAATGGAGACTGATTGTAGGTGTAGCCCTCAGGCTAAAATTAGATAAAATAAGAATAAAAGGATGAATTTTCAATGTCATTGGCCTAATGTCATTGTTAGACTAGTACTAATAGTACATGCTCTCTTCCTTTCTTTGCTGCTTCTCTCGCTGCCCCAAACATATTCACATAAAAAGACCAGAGGAAGTTGATTTGGGATTGAGTGTCAAAGGAATTAAAGAAAAGATTGTGGGAGGAAACATGGTGAAGGAGAAAGCTATGAAAAGGTGGCCTTGGCTGCGAAAACATGCCTGAGAATTGAACTGTATGTTGTAGGGGAGGGGACTCTGGTAGTCAGCTGGGGGCAGGATGGGGTGGAGAACTGCTTATGTCAGAACAGAGAAGACTATATCTGTATTTAAATAATAAGAATCAGATCCTACAGATGTCAGTATTATGATGAATCAATGTCAAACAGTTTCTTCTGTTCTGTATTCATTCAACAATCATTTTCTGTCATGCATTACTCTAGGCTCCGGAACTAGAACAGTGAACAAGACAGATAAAATCCTAAGCTCAAGGACCTTATATTCTAGTAAGAGAGATAGATAATAAGGCATCAAGGAGTCAGAAATATATTCTAGTTAGCAGACCGTAGTATGTGTTATGAAGAAAAATAAAGTAGGGTAGGGAGATAGAGGGTGATGGGGGTTGGGGATTTTAAGGCAGGATTGTCAGAGAAGTTTTTTCTTTGAGGTGGCTTCATTTGGAAAGAGACTTGAATAAAGTGAGATGATCCAGAAAGAGGAAAGAGCAAAATTAATGTCCCTGAGGCATTATTGTATTTGACTTGCTTAAAGAAAGGCGAGGAGGCTGGTTTACCTGGAGCTCACTAAAGCAGTGAAAGAATAGCAGCTAAGGTAGAAGACTATATTGGACACTGTGATGTGCTGACCAGATCCCCCTTCAATGAAGGATTTGCCCCAGTTGTTAGGAGTGCTGCAGGCAGACAGCCATTAGCTTTTAGGCCTTTCAGGGACTGCTTCAGTTGCTGAGAACCACCTAAACCAAGGTCTTGCCTCTTCCCGGGGCAGCCTGCATCCAATGACTGATCATTGAGGGAATATAAAAGCTCAACATCTTGGCCGAACTCAGGACAACTCTAAAGAGCTGTTCTAGCTTTAGAGCTTGCCATGAAGTTGGCCAAGACTATTGTTGAGCTTACATTGCAGTTCCACTCTCTTTCTGCTCACTCTTGCTTTGTTTTCCTCCATTCCATGGATGCTGATTCCCAGGGAATTTTCTAAATAAAAACCTTGCTTTCTAAACTCCATTGCAGACAGAGAACCCAACCTAAAACAGAGATATAGGTAAGGATTCATGTAGGTGATTCAATTCTATTAAAAATGTTGTGGAAAGACTATAGGGTTCGGAGTAGAGGAGTGATATAATCTGATTAGTATTTTAAAGGGATTGCTTAGCTGCTGTATGGAGAAAAGACTGTGGGAGTAAAAGAGAGAAAGTTGGGAAGGCATTGAAGTGATCCAGGGAAAAGGTGATAATGGCTTAGGCTAGAGAAACATTGATGGAGGTGAGGAGAAATGAATGGGTTCAGGATATTTTCTGAAGGCAGAACTGAAAATATCAAGCAATGCTCTTTAGCTCATCAAAGGGACCATCAACAATTATTAATATCATCAGAAACAAAAAGTCAATTAAAAACCTGGCTATTTAACAAGTACTAGTCTTGTTTAAAATGCATAATGGCACTAATAAAAATCAAGTTGCCTCTTATATTAATAACACAAACGGTTTGCTTATGTCGCAGAAACAAATATCACTGGACCTCGTGGAATGCCCAGTTAGTGCTGGTGGGCTATGTACTCTTTATATTAGGGCTCAGCAAACTACAGCCCACAAGAAATCTGGGCTGCTACATATTCTTATGTGGCCCACATCTCAAAAAATGGCTTTTACATTTTAAATGGTTAGAAAAAATCAAAATGAGAATAATAGTTTGTAAAATACAACAATTATATGAAATTTAAATTTCAGTATCTATATAAAAGTTTGGCACATAACCAAGCTTATTTGTTTACATATAGCTAATAGCTACTTTTGAGTTATAAGAGCAGAGCTGAATAAATATGACAGAGATCATATTTGGCCCACAAAGCCTAAAATATTTACTAGCTGGCCCTCATAGAAGAAGTTTACTGACCTCTAATTTATCTCACAGAAGTACAGCCTGGTAGAATGCGCAGTTTGTGCTGGTGGGGCTGGTGGCCTGCTCACTTACTCTTAACTTTGTCCCTGCTAGATACCAGGGTGGTGAGCAATCATTCAGGGTGAATTTGTTCAGGTTTGTTTAAAGGGACTATTGAATTCTGGCTTTTCTGTGGTTCCTTTTGCTCTTTTCAAGATCTGTTGTGATATATTGGCTATTAGCTGTTTCTTATCATTATAAAACATGGGCTTGGGACTCCCTAGCTGACCTTGTAACTTTCAACTAGTCATATCTACTATGCAGCATGCACTAATGTATGAAAGCAAACAGCAAATATTTCAGTGCCATTCTTCAGAGTTTTCTGTGACACATAATCCAAAGTTCCCTGTGCTTGCCCCTTGCCCCTGTCCCTCCTCTTTTCCCCCTGCCCTAGAAATTTGGACTTGACATTTAAACTTGATCTTCCAAGTATTGATTCTTAGTGTTCTCTGGGAATTGTCCTCATGCTTACCTTTGTGTTCTTCTGCTCATAGTTGTCCTACAGGAAGCTCTAGACTGGCTTCGGCCCCAGGATACAACCCCGTTTTGCTGCTCTCCCTAAAGTGCTCCTCCCTTCCACTAGAGGCTGCCTCACCAACTGGCTGTCTTTCCACTGTGCTCCCACTGTGACTCCGTGGTCATCTCCTCTTTGCATAAAAATCCGTTGGAAAACCCTGCACCCATCTTCACTTTGCTCTATCTCCCTCTTTTGAGCTTTTCTCTGCATCCACTCTTATGCTCTCTCCTCTTGACCATAGCACTATACAAACTAAGAGAGACCTCTTGGGCTTCTAAGGATGCAGGAACCACATCTTTGGCCACAGGGCCTGTCAATTTATTTCCATTAATTATATCAATAAATATAATTATTATAGCTCATATTTATTCGGCATATACCTCTATCTCTGATGGTGCAAGTATTAGTTTGCTAGGGCTACAATAATAAAATACCACAGACTGGGTGGCTGCAACAATAGAAGTTTATTTCTCAGAGTTGTGGAGGCTGGAAATACAAGATCAAGGTGCCAGCAAGGTTGGTTTCTGGTGGGGTCTCTCTTCCCAGCTTGAAGATGGCCACCTTCTTGCTGTGTCCTCACATGGCCTATTCTCTGTGCATGCAAAGTCCTGGAGTCGTTTTCTCCCATTATAAGGACACCACTTCTGTTGGATTAGGGCCCTAACTTTACAATCTCATTTAACCTTAATTACCTCCCTAAAGGCCCTGTGTTCAAATTGGGGGTTAGAACTTCAATATATGAATTTGGGAGTAACACGCTTCAGTTCATAACAGTGCATTACAAACTTTGCATACAATATCTCATTTATTTCTCTCATCAGCTCTATGAGGTAGGTAGGTCCTCTCATCCACACTTTACATATGTGGAAACTTAGATTTACTTTGGATAAGGTTACACTTGTGGTAATTTTAGGTAGATTTATGACTTAATCTCAGGTCTGATTGAACCTACAGTTTACTCCTTTAATCTCTCCTGTATACAACCTCTCAAAATTACCTAGCTCTTTTATAGGATTTACATGAGGTAACCCCAATTCACTGGATAGATCTTTTTCTTTCATTGGTTATGAGCTCCTTGGTGACCTTTAGAACCATCTGGGCAAAAAACTTTGCTGCCCATATGATCTGCAAGGCCTATACTGCCTCATGCTGATTGTGAAGGCGTCCTAGAAGACAGTGAAAGTCAATCCAATGTAAAGGTGTTAACACTGGGGCTATAGCATGCTGAGGGAAGGATTATTTGACAAGCTTCCATGATTTTGAGGGAGAAGAAAAAAGTATATATGTGTGTGGGTGGGGTGAAGGGGTATGTATGGGTGTGCGTAAGTGTGGTAACAAGAAGGGTGGAAGGGAAGTGAAAATAAGATAAATTAATATTAATATTTATTGAGCATCAATAATGTAATTTGCTTTGCTGAACCATGACATTTTTGTTTTATCCTTGATAGGCCTACCTACTTTTTCTAATTAAAATTTTTATTGAGATAATTATAGAGGCACATGCATTTGTAAGAAATAATACAGACAGACCCTGTGTACACTTGACCCAGTTTATCCCAATGTTAACATTTTATAAAACTATAGTAAAATATCACGATGAGGATATTGATTTTGTTACACTCTAGCAATCTTATTCAGATTTCCCCAGTTGTACTTGTACTTACTTTGTGTGTGTGTATGTGTCTGCATAGATATATACAATTTTATTATCTGTGTAGGTTTGTATATCCATATCCACAGTGAAGACTCAGAACAAATACTTCCATCAACACAAGGATACCTCATATTCCCCTTTTAGAATATGCCTACCTCCTTTCCTGCCCCAAATCCCTGACAACCATTAATTTGTCCCCCATTTCTAAAATTTTATCATTTCAAAAATGTTTTATAACTAGAATCATATAACATATAATCATTTAGGATTAGCTTTTCTCACTCAGCATAGATCCCTAGAGATTCATCCAAATTTTTGCATGTATCAGTAGTTCATTCCTTTTTATAACTGAGTAGTATTCCATTTATATAGGTATAGCAGTTTGTTTAACCATTCACCTGTTGAAAAGTATCCAGGCTGATTCCAGTCTGTGCTTTAATTACAGCTAAAGCTGCTATTGACATTCATGTATAGGTTTTTTTGTGGATATATTAGGTCCTTAAGTATAAAATGTCTGCTTTCCTTAAGCACTAAGTTTGACAGTTGCTATATCTGACATTCCATATTGATGCTTCTTGTTTTTTTTTCCTATTGAGAAGGTACATCCTCAGCCTTTCAAATGCATGGTTCGCATTGTGATTATCTTTCAAATTTTTTTATAACAATTTGTATGAAACCATGGATAAGTCTAAAATTCATGTTATTTTTTAATATGAATTCCATCATGGAACCAATGCAGTGCAGACAGCTAGAAATATCACTGAAGCATTTGGGAAGGATGTGGCTAATGAATGTATAGTATATTGATGGTTTGAGAAGTTCTATTCTGGTAATTTTAACTTTGAAAATGAGCCATGTGGGTGACCTGAGACCACAGTGGATCATGATGAGCTGAAAGCTGTAGTGGAAGTGAATCCATCTCAGCCTATGTGTGAATTAGCGGCAAGGATTGACGCTACTCTTCCAACAATATTGGACCATTTGAAACAAATTGGTAAGGTAAAGAAGCTGGATATATGGGTGCTGAATGAATTAAACAAGTGTCAGAAGAAAAATTGTCTCAAAGCTTGCCTTTTTTTGCCGTCACAACATAAAAGCGAGCCATTTCTACATCTTATTGTTATGTGTGATGAAAAATAGATTCTTTTTGACAATTGCAAGCATTCAGAATAATGGTTGGATAAAGATGAAGTGCCAAAACACAGTCCAAAACCAAATATTCATCAAAAAAAGCTAATGGTGTCTATTCGGTTGTCCAGCGCTGGTATTATCCACCACAGCTTCATGAAACCTGGTCAGTCGATTACAGTGGATGTCTACTGCAACCAGTTGGACTAAATGATGAGAATGCTTGCGATTAAGCAGCTGAGATTGCTCTATAGAGACAGGCCAATCCTCTTGCAAGACCACATGTAGCAAAAAACAGTGCTACTCAGACTACAGAGGCTGGACCCCAAACTATCATCCACCATATTCACCAGACTTTGCACCAACTGACTACCACTTCTTCCAGGCTTTGGACCACTTCTTGCAAGGAAAAATATTCAATTGTCAAAAAGCTGTGGAAAATGCCTTTTGTGATTTCCCTGCTACTTGCTCTTCAGGCTTCTTTGCTGCTGGCATAAGCAAGCTGCCATTAAGATGGCATCACTGTAGCAATACTTTAGGCACATTCTTTAATTGTGCTGCTTCTGGTTTAAGATATAATAAACTAAACTTTTGATTCAAAATCAGACATTTCATATTTAATGATCTAATACATTTTCATTTCTCTGGAATAAATGTCTGAGAATGCAATAGCAGGGTCCCTCTAGGTAAGGGAGGACAAATTCAGGTCCAGAAGGACAAAGAGTCTTCCTGGATGGAGCCACTTGTATTGGAGTCCTCTCTTGCTGGTTTCCTCTACCTACCTCAGTATCTCTCAGTGGGCTCAGGGATTCTAAGGCGTCAGTGAGATGGATAGCAATTCTTCTGGCCTTTTATCTTTGGAGAGGCTCCTTGTTGGTCTCCCTTGTCGGGGGTGTCTCACTTGATGTTGTTGTATGTATGCCCATTCAGTCCAAAGGGAGGATGAGAATATCTGGGCTGCTTTCTGTTGCTAGATCAGGGGTAGGGAAATACTGGTTTGGGTTGTCTTTTCTTCCATCGGGTGAAGGCACATAAGATAGTGTGCTGCTGGGTTGTTCTTCCAATCTTGAGGCCTCAAAAGAGTTCATCTTCTTCTTACCTCCTTTCAGATGTCTCCTTTATTGTCTCTTTCATAATTTCCAGGACTTAATGAGGAGGATAAGGGGAAAAGGGGCCTATGGAGTCTTGGCTGGATCAGAAGTCTAAACACACTTCAAAGATAAGCAAATAGCTGGGAAATTCAGTATAACAAAGATCTGAGCAACCAACCATGGGTATGTATGGTGTGTTTATTGTCTTTTTAAAGTTATTTACTCAGAACAACATTATATAGCAGTTAGCTGTAATCCTCACTGGTTTCAGTCTTTTGCATGTGAGAGTTTTTGTTTGTTTGTTTGTTTTGTTTTCTATGTGTCTAGGCAGATCACCATTTTTACACCTTTGATTATGGACTGCAGGTGAAGTGAATAGGCAGGCATAGAAGGTTCACCCTCACACTGGGCATTTGTTTCAAAGCCAAGATTCATTCCCATTTTGTAATTTCTTGTATGACAGAAATGATTGAGTGTGGTAAGATCCAACCTTAATGTTGTGGCCTTATTGAGGTGGATCAGTGAGCAGTTGGTCCTTCCCTGTTGTTTAGAACCAACATTGAACATCAAGCTGGCACAAGCTTTGGACAAAGACATCTATCAGAGACTTCGCAAGCACTATATGTTACGTTTGTTGAAACAACATGAAATTTGTCTTTATGAGAAAGGAGCACTCAGAATTTTATTGGGCTAATTTAATAAGAGTTAATAGACACAATTTTGTATTTACATCTTTTTCTTGGGAGACAGAATACTAATAAATCCATGATTGAGGTCAGGGGACTTTAAGCTGCTGTAGTAGAATTGCCCATGAATTTCCTGAACAATGCTTGTAAGATAAGTATTATTTTCTTTATTTTACAGATGATAGAGCCCTAGCTTAGCAACAGTGAGTGATTTAATGTCGGCTAATAAGGGACAAGAGAATCCACCTCACTTTAAATCCTGGTGATGACTCAAAAGTCCATGGTTGCATCTTGGATGTTTTCCCAAATAAATGATATAAATAATGCTTATTTAAGTAGTAGCTTAATGGGGTGCTTTCATAACAGAATAAATGTTTCAATGTTCGAAATTGTAAAGTTTACTCCTATTAAGAAGAATACCATCTTTTAATTTCTGCATCATATTTCTCTTACCCTGCTATGACAAATATTTTGTCTCTTTTAACTTCTTTTAGATACGGTAGCAGGTAGAGAACGAAGACTCCAATTATAAAGCCTTTGAAGTCAGGGAACATCTGATTGGAATCCTAGCTCTGTCATTTACTTGCTTTGTGACCTTAGGCAAGTGACATAAGCTCACTGAACATTAGTGTCTTTATTGAGAAAATGATAGCACTTCCTTCATGTGGCCATTTAGAGGATTAAATGTAGTGAAGTACCTGGCACGTAGTAGGATCCCCAAAATGCTAGTTCTTTTCTCTTTTCCTCAGTCCAATCTCAGAATTACTTTTGTTTAAAAGTATTTATACTGAATTTTACATAAGAAAAAGTCCAGTTTCCCACTGAGTCTCAATTCCTGAGCTGAATCCCTTCTTTTGTCAATGGCATGTGTATCAGACTGTGAAGGGTTTATGAAGTATTCTCACCCCTACCTGAAACTCAGAAAGGTTCCTGAGCTCTTTACTGATGGGATTGTTACTGCCTTGTGTGCTTAAGAGCTAAAGGTATAATTTTTAAGGCACTGAGAAAACCTTCCCACACAGGTTTTTGTATTAAAAACTCCAGGCTCTGAGAAGCAGAGATGGGTAAAGGAGGAAGTGAGTATTTGAAGTGGCATTTTCCCAAGATCAGAGTGGGTTTATTTTGGGTGGGAATTTCCCATAAGGTATCCCATGTAGTATGATGGATGTCCATGGCCCTTTCCCCACAAATTACCAAGAGGTGACCAGAGGACTAAAGGCTAAGAGACATGAGGCTCAGGGTTCAGATACAGATCCTTGGACCACTTTCAGGCTTGGACAATAGGCATCAGCCAAGTCCACAGCACCTTGCCTGAATGTCTTGGACTGTGTAAGAACCTGTATCAGTTGGGCTATGCCAGACTGTACTCTGGTAATGAGAAACCCTTGAATCTCAGTGGCTTCGAACAACAAAGGCTTATTTATTGATCACAGACTTTATGATTAACTGTGGATCTTGCTCTACCCTGTTGATCCACACTCAGGGATCTAAACTGAGGAAAGAGCCACTCTCTGGAAACAGTGTGCACTGGTTTTTAGAACTTCTGCCTGAAAGTGACACACATCATCTCTGCTCACATTTCACTGGCCAAAGGAAGTCATATGACTGCATCTAACTTCATGTGGGTAGAAATACAATCCTACCTTATGCCTGGAAGGAGAGAGAATAGAACATTGTGAACAATTAGTTCTAATGCCTTTAACAGTCTGCCTTTCACTGAATGTTCAGTTTACTTCCTTCTCTCATGTGGAAAACACTCAGTTTCATCCCAAAGAAGATACCCCAGAAACCCCATTCTGTCTTGGCAAAAGCTCAAAGTCCAACACCTTTGGGTGAGGCATAGTACTCTCTACATTTAGGAGTGATTCACAATGATAACTACATGAGGTCTGGATGCAACTACTCTTGATCCAGAAACAAAGGATCAAATTTTTAAGGACCAAAACTTAAAAATACCCCCCACATATAAAATAAATATGGGAGAATAGAGGCTGCCTAATGGTAACACTTCTATTTTAAAATTGGAAAACTAGAAGGCATTGATCTATACGGATTCTATTGGGCAGATATGGGCAGGACCCTCTATCAGGGAGTAGAGAATGCTTAATTATTCAGACCCAGTTTTGCTCCTTAGCTCTTAGTTATCATCCTTGGCTTCATGTACAAAGTCATGGAAGAGTACGCTGTACAACAGAAATCCATTATCTCACAGTTCTGGAGGCCAGATGTCCAAAATCAAGGTGTCAGTGGGGCTCCCTCTGGAGGCTCTAGGGGAGAATCTATTCCTTGCCTATTCTACCTTCTGGTGGCTGCTGACACTACTTAATGTTCTTTGGCTTGTGGCCACATCATTCTAATTTCTGCCTATATCTTCACATTGCCTTCTGCTGTGTACATATAATCTCCCTCTGCCTGTCTCTTATAAAGGCACTGTGATGCATTAATGGTTCACCTAGATAAGCCATAATAATCTTATCTCAAGATCCTTAATTATGTCTCTAAGACCCTTTTTGCTTAAAAAAATGATATTTACCTGTTCCAGGGATTAAGACTTGGTATCTTTGGGTGGCCCTTATTCAGCCTACTACAGGATCCATTTAGGTCAAGTTTAGTGGGGTATATCTCTGTATCTTTATAGTCATAGTCTTGTACAGTTAAGCTTTTGCTAGCCATCCTGATAGAAAAATCTTACTTCCCAGGGTGCTGACTCACCTAACATTGTAATATGAATGGTCAGGGTCATATTGTGTTATGAACCTATCCTGTGGAACTTGGAACCTAGGAATATGGAGGTAGGTAGTGGAGGATAGGCAAATGTCAGGAGCTAGAAACTGATCCATGAAAAATTATTCTAAATATCGCAGCATATTTATGAAAGAAAAATATTTTTTTAGACAGGGTCTCACTCTGTTGGGCTAGAGTGCAGTGGCATCAGCCTAGCTCACAGAAACCTCAAACTCCCAGGTTCAAGTGATCCTCCTACCTCAGCCTCCTGAGTAACTGTGACTACAGGTGTGAACTACCATGTTTGGCTAATTTTTCTATTTTTAGTACAGACAGGAGTCTCACTCTTGCTCAGCCTGCTCTTGAACTCCTGGCCTCAAGAGATCCTTTCACCTCAGCCTCTCAGAGTGCTAGGGTTACAGGCATGAGCCACCACACCTGACCAATGAAAGAAATTTGATGGAGATTTTCCTAAATTTGACAATCCTAAAAATGTACGTATCATTGTTCATAACAAGTTGTGAAGTAAGAAGAAACTCCCTAAACTATCAATAAAAAAATTCAAATTTCCATAATTCACGCTAGAGGAAAGACTAAACTATCTTTCTATTTTCTATATAGAAAATGATATTATAAAAGATCAAGAATATTGGCCAAAAATATAGAAAATAATGTATTATAGAAGTGTATCAGTTAATTCATTAAAAATATTATTTAGTGTTTAGAAATTTTTGTGATTATCTGCAAGGTTTTTAAAAATTTGTAATTTGTCATATTTTCTCATTCTAAATAAAAGTTAACTTTCATAGTTGATTTCATATTCATCTCCTAAATTAGCTCCTCCAAATTGTATAAATTTTAGGTCTGGTAAAATGTAGAAGAACCTCTAACTGGGAGACCCTCTTCAGACTGCTTTATGGTTCAGATATGCTTGCTTAGGAGTGAGTGCAGGGGCTATTTCTCCACTGCATAAAGGGGAGCTGCCTCAGGAGACACAGCTCTTCAACATTGACAAGAAGTCAGCTAGCAACACAACACAGAGCAGATGCTCTCCTGCTTCCTTTTCTTTTTCTTTTTTTGAGACAAGGTCTTGCTCTGTCACCCTGGCAAGAGTGCAGTGGTGTCATCATAGCTCACTGCAACCTCAAATTCCTGACCTCAAGCAATCATCCCACCTAAACTTCCCAGAGGGCTAGGATTACAGGTGTGAGCCACCACATCCAGTCTCTTCAGCTTCTTGTCTGGGCTATCAAATTGAACTCAGTACTTCTCCCAAGCTCTGCTGAAAAACAAAATACTTAGGGGTGATCGATTAAATGAGGGCTGTGCAGTATGCCCATCCCTTTTTTGCACATGCTAGCTAGACCATCAGAGATGTGTATTGATGTTCCTACCTAATTGAATTGCACTTCTTGGATTATGTTTATAGGTGGCACCAAGGGGAGTGTAAGAAACTGCCCTCTGAAGCCTGTTTCTCTATTTACTGTAGGGATGCTGTTGAGGAAGTTGTTCATTATGCTCCTGTTTATGAGAACTCAGGGGAAACATGTCTCTCTGCCTCTCCTGAGCATCAGATTTGATTTTTATTTTTATTGTTTGGATGTGGTAAATCACTTGCCTGCTTTTGTCTCTCACATCTCATATCTCTAGCAGAACTATGAGGGCTTAGAACATGAAATTTGGATACCAATATTACCCTGACTCTGTCTCAATTTTATTTTTCCTTTACCCTTCTTTTGTTCTTTTCTTCTTATTGTTTTTATCTTCTATTATTAAATGTATTTATGTAGCCACCCTAAAATCGATCTGCAACAATGTGAGGAAAAATAAATAATAATTTAAAAACCACGGTAAGCGATTCAAAAATAATAAAATACCTAAAGCACATTTCCCTTCAAGACAT
Organism: Mirza zaza; assembly: GCA_008750895.1. Taxonomy (NCBI): domain Eukaryota; kingdom Metazoa; phylum Chordata; class Mammalia; order Primates; family Cheirogaleidae; genus Mirza; species Mirza zaza. The sequence goes on from VSMD01134552.1 coordinate 25,280, forward strand.
TATTAATTACATGATATTTCTGCATATGCCTTTTGCCAGCAAGTTAGAACTGCATTTAGTGAGAAAGGATCCAGGTTTCATTAATGAAACCTTAGACATTTCATTTTCAGATGAGGAAAAGAAAACAGCCTTATTTTACCCTTTTTACTTTTTTTCTTTTTCCCTTTTGCACTATGATTATTGTTCAGTTAAGAGTACAAAGGTTCTCTGAGGCCCCCAGTTCTTTCTTATTCAAGTAGGTTCAGTCAAATTACACATGACAAAGATGACAAAAGCCTTCTTAATCTGCAGTGCTTTCTGCTCCTGGGAGAACTCAGTCATTGTATTCTTGCTTCCCATTCCTGAGTCAGCACTTGGCTAGTCCAAGGCTATTGGGCCCCAGCTCAGATTGTTGGAAATAATAACAGAAAAGAGAAAACCCATATTTTAAGTTTGAAAAGGGGTCTTGCTCTTTAGGTGGCAGAACAATCATGTTGTTAATACCATTCAGAAAAGAAGGACTAGGGGAAATCAAGAAAATTAAAAACAGTGTATTTCTATAACCCCAGCTTAATTCATTGTGATGCTAAATTACGAATGGAATAATACCTCTTTGGTTAAAGAGAGACCCAACATATCTAGGTAAGATCATAAAGCACTAAGGTTATTTTATGTAGGCAGGGCTGAATCCCTTTTCTTATCCTCCCCCACAAAAAAGTCTTCTGGTCTTTGGCTGATTAAGTGATGTAAGCTCAAGAAGTCTACGTTAATTCTGATATTCTTATTTTGATCCGTGTTTTTTCCAGCCTTGGTTAACATAGTCCCTAATTAATGGTTTATATGATCTTTAGATTATTTCCAACTAGGATATAATCTGATGATTTTCTTCCCTTTGTAGGAACAGAAAGGTGTGATCCCTTTCCTCACCTGTCATTGGGATCACAGCCAACACTCTTATAAGAAAAGACAGGCTAACAAAAGGAAAGCTTAACAAATTTATTTGATCAAAGTTTTATGTGACATGGGCATCTTCAGAAATGAAGTACCAAAGACCCAGGGAAAATCATCTGGTTTTCCTTTTTTGAATTAATTATTTAATTTATTTATTTTATTTCAGCATATTACAGGGGCACAAATGTTTAGGTTACATATATTGCCTTTGTATGCTTAGGTTTGATGAAGAATGGACAGCCATGTAGAAATGTGATTGGATAGAAGGTTATGATCCAGTGGTAATAGACTGAGGGGGAAAATCCAGCAATATCTGTCTGTTCAGATTCTTCTTGGTCTCTCTGTGTAGTATCCCTTCCTGCTCAGGGTGGGGCAAGACCCCTCTGGAATGAGGGTCTTATGACCTATAATCAGACACACCAGGTCAGAGAATTTCTTTATAGCCAGCTCCTATACAGAAAGGCAAGGGAAGAGGTTAGAGTGGCTTTGCTTCTGAAGCTGCTTCTGAGGACTTCCAATGTCCTCTAGTTCAAAGTACTCAGTGCCATACTTTAGGATATCATTTTCTGGGCCCCAACACCTTCATTATCATTATTCCTAAAATCTCTTGCCCCCTCAACATGGCTGGTTTTTAATTGCATATCCACATTAGATTCATCTTTTAATTTATTTGTGAACTGGTACCCACCTGATTTAGAGTTCAGGTAGTTATGTTTTGTCATCTCACAATTTGTGAATCAGTTTTCCATTTTACATCTTCCTGACTGTAAAGGTTCTATGACTTTGACATGGCATTATTTTATGTACTTCCCCAGGCTCTACTCCATTTTATACACCATTCTCCACCTTATGATTTACTATCTGTTTCTATGTCCTGTCCATTGGCCATTCACAGGAACACATCAGACCAACATTCAACTTGTGGTCCTATGCAAATTATAGTCCATTTTCTTGACAATCTCTGTGCATGCAGCATCCTTTCATGATGGCTGCTTGTCTGCCTTTTCCTGGGCTGCCTTAGAGCTCCTCTGAGTTCACAATCTATGTTGAAAGATAGGAACATGAAATTAAAATCCCCAAACAAATCATCCATAGTAAATAAGCAACTCCAAACAAAAACATCCATCAGAGAAGAATGGCATCAGTAGAGAACAGAAATGATTAATATTGATTTTGAATGACTCTCTATACCTGATGGGGGTATATGCATGTGTGTAGGTAAGTAGGAGAAAATTTGCTGCCTGGAAAGGATCTCACAGTGTAGAGGCTGAACTGAACCCCAGTAGGAAGAGATGTGAGTGACTATCAGGGGCCCATTTACTCCAGCTGTCTCGGATGGAGGGGTGTGATTCCTGCACCTTAGCACATACCCACTTAGCACCCTATAAGGAGTGTCTCCATCATTCTCTCTCTGGCTTTCTCTGACATAAGAGGGAATGCTGGAGACACTCCTTACTTGTTAATAGGTAGCAAGGACATCTGCACATCTTGCTACCATGGCATGTCCCAGAGGGTGCTCATTTACCACCCTCTGCCCCCGCTGTCTTATATCAACCTTTCTGAGCACAAGCAAGTCAAGTGCTCCATGAATACTTAATTTCAATAAACTAGCAAGACTATTTTACTTAGTTTGCCATTTCTGCTTCAGGATAGCTCTGTCTTTGATTCATTAAATGTGTTTATGCGACAATCGCTATATCAGAATCCTTTCCATTTGGTGGCTCTGTTATAAGGCTTTAGAAGTTATGTGCCCTGTGTATAAATCATGCTGCACCTGCATTATCTTTCTTTACCCCAAACTCCATAATCTCAGCACACTACATTAACAAAAGCATCCAGAAAAGGAATCCAATAAAAATATTACACATCATTTGATCAATAAAGACCATATTATACATTCAAAGGGACATTAAACCAAACAACAGCAATGCTTAACATGTTGAGCATTTACAAGGTGCTAGGCATGTACAAAACAATTTGAATGCACTTTATCCAATTTTAATAATAACTTTGAAAAGTGGGTATTATAGAAATATAGAAAAGTATAGTTCTTATTCTCCAGTCTAGAGGGGAAAAGCCCAGCTGGTTGGCTCCTAGAGGAATTCATTACCTTTGTGAATTTCTTGAAAGCCAGGGTGTGGCCCTAGTTCTCATGGGCCTAAAAACTTGATTATATCAGCTCAGAGAATGTGGAGTCATCTGTCAGGGGTAGATCATAAGCCAAGAAGAAATCACCATCAGACAAACCCAATACTCAAACCCACACGCTCAGCATATGCATCAGTCAGGGGCTCAACAGGAGACAGATGGTACTCTGAAATTAGGATAATTGGGGGAGGGCTTAATAAAGAAGTTATTTACAAAAGTGTGGGCAGGAATAAGGAAGTCATATAGGATAGTACAGAACTAGAGGCTAGTAAAGTTGCTCTATTTCCACCTCTAGGCCTGTAGAGATGAAGGGAAGGAGTGGTTTCAATGAGATAACCTTGTTGAAGGTGCTACCTTGACAGGAACTGTGGGATCTTTAGTCAAGGAACTCAGCAAGCCCAAAGCAACCTTACAGGGAGGGAACTGTGAGAAAAAATGCCATGAAATCACTCTCTTTCTCTCCAATCTCCAGGTAGGGCTCCCTGTTGGCGAAGTCCAACACGAAGGTACAAGACAAGATTGTTCCTTGAGGCTGTCTATACAGGTCAGCTTCCAGGAGTAAATAGCAGGGTAGAGAGGGGTAGAAAGTAAATGTGGAAGGGCAAAGAGAAGATATGCAGTGTCAAATATCTTCTCCTTAAGCCAAACCTGGGTCAGAAACCACTAATTCATCTTGAATAATTACCACACCAGGGGCTAGGAATCCTTGGAGTTCGTGTGGTAGGCCCATTGCACATTGTAGGCAGACTGTGAGAGAGACCAGATCATGATTAGAGGCTGAACTGAACCCCAGTGGGAAGAGATGTGAGTGACTATCGGGGGCCCATTTACTCCAGCTGTCTTGGATGGAGGGGTGTGATTCCTGCACCTTAGCACGTACCCACTTAGCACCCTATAAGGAGTGTCTCCATCATTCTCTCTCTGGCTTTCTCTGACATAAGAGGGAATGCTGGAGACACTCCTTACTTGTTAATAGGTAGCAAGGACATTTGCACATCTTGCTACCATGGCATGTCCCAGACTGGGACATGTACTGGTGAGCATGTACTGAGAGCAATGGAAACCAGGAGAATGAAATAATTGAAAATGTCAACCCCTGGAACCAGAATACTGAAAGCTAAAAAGCTCTTTGGTATCCATTGCTGCAGAGCATACCTCCCCAAAACTTACTGACTTAAATAATAAACAATTATTTTTTATAATTCTATGGGTTAGCTGGGTGGTTCTTTTGAGTTGGCAACTTCTTTGGGGCTGGATGGTCTAGGATGGCCTCAATCACATGTATGGGGCCTCAGCTAGGAAGGCTGGACAGCTGATGCCTCTCCACATGTTATTTGTCATCCTCCAGGAGCCTAGCCCAGGCTTGTTCATGTGATGGGAAAAGAATTCCCAGAAGCAAGAGAAGCCAAGCCCCACTATGTAAGCACTGTTCAAATGTCTGCTTGTTTTTTGTGCTAATGTCCCATTGGCCAAAGCAAATCACATGACCAAATTCAGATACAAAGGTGGAGGAATACACTCTACCTCTTAATGGGAGGAGCTTCAAAATACTGTACATTTTTTCAATCTATCACACCTGTGTTTCCATGTTAGGAATGGCCTATCCTGTTGGACAGGAAATATTCAAAGTTTGTTCGTTTTTACTCTGTCTTCTTAACCCGGCACTTGAACAATTGTGTTTGTGATGTTCTGTTATGTTAGTTTGGCTGATTGCAACCCCTATTCTGATTTCAGTTGCTACCAGGTCTTATAGCCATTCTGTCGTTTTAGGATTATTGGGCCATGAGTCTTTGTGTTGATGTTTAAGCTTAATTCTCAGACACAATTTTATTTTTCTTGTTTATAAATTTTTAAGGGGCTCTCAAATTTAGTCTCCAAATATTGACAATATACATTATTATTTTCATTTTGTAAATGATGGAATTGAGAACACAGATAGTAGAGGTTGGATCTGAACCCAGATCCAGCAGAATCCACAGCCTGGTCTAGTTTCTTTATACTCAGTTGCGTCTCAAAATTTATATGAAAAACACTTTCTAAACCACAAATTACTACTGAAATATAAAGGAGCTTTGTCATCATCATCACCACTATTATTAGAATTATCAGTGTTATTGATAGTGGAGCCCAAGACCACAATGAGGTAACATCATTACAACAGATAATTTAACTTTTCTCTTTTTCTCTAGAGTCAGCAATAAGTACTTCATAATACTTACATAAGAATCAGTCTTGATTAGAAGGTTCTGAGTTAATGGTTTTCCATTCTATTAAGTAGCCATTTATTCCTTTAAATTAGCTGTCATTTCAATAAGGAAGCCAATTGGTTGAGCAACTGAACTATAGGGTGTACAAATAAGCCATCTGTGGAGCAAGCATGTTTCATAATCCCATTATATTCCATATGACAGGCAAAGACAAGCCTACAGGTTGCTGAACACTCAGTCCTGCTTCAGGAAAATTACTGTTCCATTTAGAGGCATCAAATATAGTAAATTATGACTTACTTAAATCAATATTTTTCTCTATTCGAATGGATCGTAGGTTTCTTAGTGGTGAGAATTGGGATTTATACTTCTTTTGAGTAGCACCTAGCACATGAGACACATAATATGTGTCTGAGAATATTGTTAATTGATGTATTAATTAAATACTGACAGAAGTTATGAGTGGGGGTTGAAGGGGAATAGTGGCTCCTTCTATAAAATACTATTGAGTAAATATTAATAGCTTGGATCAGTAAACAATCAGGTTTGCCTGCACTAATGGATATCTGAGTAAGTGTAGGTTACAAACGATAAGGAATTTTTATTTCACATAACATTAGATTCAGAAATAGGCAGAAAAGAAGTATGGAGGCTTTGTGGATGCCATCAGTAACACTCTCTCCTTGGGTATTTCTGCTGCATCATCTCAAGCATAAACATTTACAATATGCATTATCAATTTACCAGCATCTCACAGCACATTTTGGGAAATGTTAATATAAATAAAACCTTTCATTTTATAAATCCAATAGAATTTTATTCAACAAATAATTATTGAACAGAAACCATATGCCCAAAACTGTTTTTGAAGCCCTGGAAAAGGATAGAAGAGGAAATCAAGAACCAAAGTGGTGAGGTGACTTGAAAGTTTATACATCAAATGAGTGGACCGACCCAAGGCTAGAGTCTGAGCACTTCAAATGTCATGTCCCCTTCGTTTGACAAACATGACTAAATATCATAAAAATTATATAGGGTAGGCATTATTATAATTCTCCCTTTTAAGATCAGTAAATGTGTACTTCAGAGATAATGAGTAACTTGCCCAAGGTCACCCAACTATCAAAATATTCAACAATAACTCTTTCCTGCACATCTGACCCCATATTCTTTAATTTTCTATTATTACATGTTTATTATTTTCCTATTATATCTTTAATATGGCAAAATGTAAAACCTGCTTCAGATATGAGAACTGGCACTCTCAAAGGAATTCAGGGCTGGGATTTAGAATTAGTTCCTTGTCCTGGAAGGGACATGGTGCAGGGACATGGAAACAGAGGCTGGCTATTTATGAGGCTGTGAGCTGGCCACCTTTGATGGAGGTTGGCCTACCTACTAGGCTGTACCCTGCCCATTTGAGGTCACTGAAGACACCAGATGTGTTAGTGTAAGACTATTTCAATACTCCTATTGCTGATAGACCGAGGATCTTCATTGCATGACCCAGACATCATTGCCTCAAGTCCTGGGCAGCACTAAACTTGCCAAATGTATATACACAGCAGTGGATTCCATGAATTTTTTTAAATTGTTATTTCAAAATATTATGCAGGTACAAATGTTTTTGTTTACATAGATTGCTTTTGCTATGCTTGAGTCAGGGTTATAAGTGTCCCCATCACCCAGATAGTGTTCACTGTACACATTAGGTAAGTTTTCACTCACCTCCTCCTCCCATCTCCCTCTTGCTGTATTTTCACTGAGTTTTACTTCCCTCTGTGCAGATGTGTGCTCATCAGTTAGTTCCAATTTAATAGCAAACACATAAGGGTTGTTTTTCCATTCTTTAGATACTTCAGTTAGGATAATGGTCTCCAGTTCCATCCAAATTGTTCCAAAAGAACTTATTTCATCTTTCTTCATGGCTGAGTACTACTCCATGATATACATATTCCACATTTCATTAATCCACTCATGACTTAATGGGCACTTGGGTTGCTTTGACACCTTTGCAATCATGAATTGTACAGCAATAAACATATGGGGTGCAGGTGTCTTTTTAATAAAATAATTTCTTTTTCTGTGGGTAAATACCCAATAGTGGGAATTCTGGATCAAATGGTAGGTCTACTTTTAGTTCTTTGAGTGAACTCAATACTGTTTTCCATAGAGATTAAGCTAATTGGCAGTCCCGCCAACAGTGCAAAAGCATCCCTTTCTCTCTGCATCCACACCAGCATCGATTGGTTTTAGACTTTTTAATAAAAGCATTCTAACTGGGATAAGGTGATATCTCATTGTGGTTTTAATTTGCATTTCCCTGATGATTAGTAACAAGCATTTTTTCATGTTTTTTGGCCATTTCTCTACCTTCTTTTGAAAAGCTTCTGTTCATGTCTTTTGCCCACTTTTTAATGGGGTTGTTTGATTTTTTCCTTGCTGATTTGCTTGAGATTTTTGTAGATTTTGGTTATTAACCCTTTACAGGATGCATAGCTTCCAAATATTTTCTAACATTATGTAAATTGTCTATTTGCTCTGTTGATTGTTCCCTTAGCTGTGCAGAAGCATTTTAATTTAATTAAGTCCCATTTATTTATTTTTATTGTTGCCATGATTGCTACTGGGGTCTTTTTCATCAATTCTTTGCCTAGGCCAATATCTAGAAGAGTTGTTTCAAAATCTTCTCCTAGCATTCTTATGGGTTAATGCATTTTATTTAAGTCTTTTATCCATTTGGAATTAATTTTATGAGGGGTAAGAGATACTGATCCTTCTGCATGTGCCTATCCAATTCTCTCAGCACTATTTATTTAATAGGGCTTATTTTTCCCCACTGTTTATTGTTACCTGCTTTGTCAAAGATTAGTTGGCTGTATGTGGATATTTTTATGTCAGGATTTTTCTGTTCTGTTCCCTTGGCATATGTCTATTTTTGTGCCAATACCATGCTGTTTTGGTTACCATAGCCTTATAGTGTAGTTTGAAGTCCGCTAATGTGATGCCTCCAGATTTGTTCATTTTGCTTTCGCTCTTTACTTCATTGGTTCTAAACGAAGCTTAGAATTATTTTTTTCTAGTTCTGTGAAATATATCGGTATTTTGATGGGGATTGCATTGAATCTGTAAATCACTTTGCATAGTATGAACATTTTAACAATGGTGATAACTACTGATCCACGAGCATGATATGATTTTCCATTTGTGAATCTGTGATTTCTTTCCTCAGTGTTTCATAGTTCTTTCATAGTTCTTTCTGTAGAAATCTTTCACGTACTTGGTTAAGTATATTCCTAGGTAATTTATTAATATTTTCTTTGTGGCTATTGTTAATGATATTGACTCTTTGATTTGACTCTCAGCTTGACTGTTACTGGTGTACATGAATGCTACTGATTTGTGTACATTGATTTTGTAACCCCAGACTTTGCTTAATTTATTTATGAATCCCAAGAGTCTCTTGGTGAAGTCTTTGGGGTTTTCTAAATATAAGACCATATCATCAGCAAAATGTGATAGTTTGAAACACACTTTCCCAATTTGGATACCATTTATTTCTTTCTCTTGCCTTATTTCTCTGGTTAGGACTTCCAGCACTATGTTGAGTAGAAGTGATGACAGTGGGAAACCCTATCCTTTTCCAGTTCTTAGTGGGAATATTTTCAACTTTTCCCCATTCAGTATGATGCTGGCTGTGTGTTTGTCAGATATGGCTTTTATAATTTTGAGATATGTTCCTTCTATGCCTAGTTTGTTGAGAGTATTTATCAGGAAAGGGTGCTGAATTTTGTCCATTGTTTTTTCTTCATGTATTAAGATGGTCATATGATCTTCAGTTTTGCTTCTTTTTATGTGGTGAATCACATTGACTGATTTCTGAATATTGAACCATCCTTGCATCTGCTGGATGGACCAAGTGAATCCCACTTGATCATGGTGCATTATTTTTTTGATGTGCTGTTGAATTCAGTATGGTAGTATTTTATTGAAGATTTTTGTATTAATATTCACAAAGAATATATTGGTCTGTGGTTCTTTTCTTTTCTTTTTTCTTCTGTATTTTCCTTTCCTGGCTTTGGTATCAAGATGATACTGACCTCATAGAATGAGTGGGGGAAATTGCCTCCTTCTAGGTGTTATGGAATAATTTTTGCAGTATCAACTCTTCTTTGTAGATATGGTAAAATTTGGCTGTGAATCCATCTGTCTGGGGCTTTATTTTGTTGGATGTTTTTTATTACTGCTTTAATCTTGTTCTCATTATTGGTCTGTTTAGGAGTTCTGTTTCTTCCTCATCGAGTCTTGAGCGATTGTGTGTTTCCAAGAATTTGTCCATTTCCTCTACATTTTCTAGGTTATGTGCATACTGTGTGCATATTTTCATAGTATTTGCAGGTGATATTTTCTATTTCTGTGATATCAGTTATAATATCTCCTTTTTCATTTCTGATTGACCTTGTTTGTGTCCTTTCTCTTCTATTCCTGGTTAATCTATCAAGAGGTCTTTCAATTTTGGTTATTTTTTTGGAAGAATTGACTTTTTGTTTCATTGATCCTTTCCATAGTCTTTCTGTTTTCCATTTTGTTTAATTCTGCTCTGACCATAGTTATTTCTTTTCTTCTGCTGCTTTTGGATTTGATTTGCACTTCCTTTTCTAGTTCCTTGAGATGTGCCATTAGATTGTTGATTTGTGATCTTTCTGTCTTTTTTATGTAGGCATTTAAGGCTATAGATTTTCCCATTAGGACTTCTTTTGCAGAATCCTATAGATTTTTTAGCTTGAGTCCCCTTCATCATTCAGTTTCAGGAATGTTTTGATTTCCATTCTAATTTCAATAACCAATAATCATTCAGCAGTAGGTTCTTTAATTTCCATGACTTTGTGTAGAATTGAGTGGGTTTTTTTTTTTAAGTTGATTTCCAGTTTTATTCCACCATGATCTGAGAAGATGCATGGTATTATTTTATTTTTTTTAATTTGTTGAGACATGGTTTGTGGCCTAAATATGATCAATCTTGGATAATGTTCTATGTGCTGATGAAAAGAATGTATATTCAGTAGTTTTGGGGTAAAATGTTCTGTAAATGTCTGTTAGGTCCTTTGTTCTGGAAGTCCTTTTAAATCCAGTGTTTATTTATTTATTTTCTGCTTGGATGATCTGTCCAGTTTTGTCAGAGGCGTGTTAAAGTCCCTGGCTATTATGATGCTGCTTTCTATGTCTTTGCTTAGACCTAGTAGGGTTTGCTTTATGAATCTGGGCATGCCTGTGTTAGGTGCAAAAATATTTAGGATTGGTATGTCTTCTTGTTGATCATCCCCTTTACCATTATATAATGACTATCTTTGTCTTTCTTTACTATTATCGATTTAAAGTCAATTTATCTGTTATGAGAATGGCTTCACCTGCTTTCTTTTGGTTTCCATTTACAAGGCATATTTTTTCCATCCCTTCGCCTGAGTATGAATGAGCCCTTGTGGTTTAGGTGAGTTTCCTGAAGACAGCGGATAGCTGGGTTATACTTTTTTATCCATTGAGCCAGCCTACATCTCTTGAATGGGGCATTCAAATAGTTCACATTGGTTGCTAGAATTTATATATGGGATGCTGCTCTTTTCATTCTATTGGGTAGTACTTTATTGCTTTGTTTTACCTCTTGTGCTATTGTTTTATATGAGTTCTGACTTTACCTTTTTGGTGGTTTTACACTGGTGGATGTCTATTGTGCTGATCCACATATAGTCCAGTTCTGAGTATTTCATGCAGGCCAGTTCTAATCTTGACAAATTCCCTCAGTGTTTGGTTGGCTGGAAAAGTCTTTATTTCCTCTTCATATATGAAACATAGTTTTGCAGGACACAAAATTTAAGGTGGCATTTGTTCTATTTAAGAAGACTGATGATGTGGCCCCAATCCCTTATGGCTTGTTAGGTCTCCATTGAGAAGTTTGTAGTTAGCCTGATGGATTTTCCTTTGTAAGTTACTTGATGTTTTCACCTCATGACTTGCACAAATTCCTCCTTCTTGTTGACTTTGTCCAGTCTGACGATTATGTGTCTTGGTGATTGCCTCTTTGCAATGAGTCTTTCAGTTGTTCATTGAGCTTCTTATACCTGAATATGTAAATCAATTCCAGGGAAGTTTTCCTCAATTATTCCCTCAAATAGGTTTTCCAGTTTCATATGTTTTCTTCACTTTCAGGGATTCCTATAATTATTATCCGTGGCTGCTTTACCTAATCCCATATTTCTTGTAGGCTTTGTTCATTCCTCTTAATTCTGTGTTCATTTTTGACTGACTGATTTAATTGGAAAGAGTTGTCTTCAAGCTCTGAGATTCTTTCTTGTGCCTCATCTAGTTTATTCTTAAAACTTTCCACTGTGCTTTGTATTTCCTTAACACATTAACTACCATGACAGTTGTATTTAATTCACTCTAGTTTTGACCCCAGGGCCATGTGAAGCATATGTAAAATCTTACTTGTTGATGTTTTATTGTTACAATTAATATTGACAATTTAATTCTTAAAAAAGGATTAAAAGAATAGAAGTCAATAAATTTTATTTTTCTGTTTATGTTTACCTTTAAATTACACTTGATGCTTTTATTCTATTTTCATCATAAAACACTGTGGCCCCAAGGAAAAGTTTCTGTTTCTTTTTTTTTTTTTTTGTCTGTGTGTGTATGTGGCAGTCAATGTGTTAAATGAATTTTTAATTTCCAGAAGCCCTATTTTTTTTAATATGTTGTTCTGTTTTGTGAATTTTTTATTCATTTCCTAAATGCTTTTTTCTGGTTTCTTTGAGTTGTTTTTTTATTTTCTCTCGGATTTCATTGAGCTTCTTTAAAATCTATATTTGGAATTCTTTATATGTAATTTCAATATTTTCATTTTCATTGGTATCTATTGCTAGAGAGTTGTTGTTCCTCTTTGAGGATGTCTATTCACTCTGATTTTTCATACTTCTAGAGTTCTTTTGCTGATTCCTTCTTATCTTGGGCAGCTGTCACTTCTTATTTTTGGAATTTCTTTTGTTGAGATAGGGCTTGCCCACCTCAGCCCCCTGACTTGTAAAGTAGTGTTCGTAACATATGTTGGGTAGTAACCTTTGGCTTTGCTTGTGGGTACTTTGCTGGTGATCTAGGTTCTGAATGGATGCCTTGATATCCTTAGTGTGGTTGTTTTCTCAGTTGCTAGTTGTTTGCAGGCTGTAGTGGTGTTGAGCTATGTGTGTGGGCAGGTACCCTGTCTCCCTTTGATGAGGGAAGATAAAGGTCTTTGAAATCTTTTCTCTTTCCCCAGCACTGTGGTCTTAACAGTGTAAATTTTATTGGCATGCCCAGTTTAATCTCTGAGATAGTAGGTGGTGATTGTTGGTAAGAATCAACCACAACCTATATGGTTGAGTCAATATATGCTGTAAAGGGCTGTGCAAATTGACTTCTCTGTCGATAGGTAGCACTTGCCAGAAGGAAAAAACACTGAAGTGTTATTTTGGGGACCTGTGACCAGCTCTAGCCCCTCAGGAGAAGCATTTGAATGCCCGAGGTGGTGGATGGGGCCCTGGAACCTCCAGGTGAGTCCATATTCTATGCCACAGCAGGGGCAGGTGGGGAAGTGAGGCTGGGTGGGGCTGGGTTGGGTGAGATTACCCTCAGGCTCCACAAAATCTGGTAAGTTAGCTTTTTTGGCAGTGGTCTAATGTCTGCTCCCAGCTTCTGTGCAAAGCTTCCAGGGAGGGGCTGAAGTGGCCCTACCCAGGCAGAATGTATGCTTGTGGAAGTGGGGCTGTCTGCGATTCACAATCTGGCTGTCAAGAGCATGTTGCACTCCTCTTTCCCTTTCCCTGCTCTGCAGTCTCTTTCTAGCATCTGCAAGCAAGCAGGATCTCAAACTAGATGACCACCACCATGATGGCATTGTGGGCTGGGAGCTTTGCTGTCTAGCTTCCTGCCCTGGGCTGAGAGCATAGCCTTCTTGCGGAGGCAGGGATGCTCCATGAGTGCACTGCAGCTGGGACCTACAGTGCACTCTCTTTTCAGTTCTGCCCGCACTGGCTGCCTCACCTCCCAAGATTAGTTCACAAATATCTCCTCTGTCCCCAAGCAACATGATTGAGTCCTTAGGGGTATGAGATCTAGTCTGCAAGCCTATCCCTGGGTCTCTGAAGATCAGCCCTTTACTGTGCTAGGGAGAAATGTGCTTGTCCTGAGTTGCCTATGGGGTGCTCAAGCAGGTTTGATGTACCTCCACTTTGGGGTGTGCCCTGCTCTAGGAGGAGCCAGGTAAGCAGCACTGGGGAGAGCTGTTGAGTGAGAGTCTTACAGTCTGAGCACTCATTAGTCCTTTGCAGGTCTTTAAGAGGAAAGGTCTGAACCTCTCTCTCTGTGGAAGCATAAGTGTGGTGTATGCACCAACAGGGGGAAGCAGCAGCTCCTGGGAGCCCTGGCTCAAGAATCTCTCTTGGGAGCCATGGCTGGAGGAGAGGAAGGGGAGGAAAAGAGCCTGTATGGAGGAAAGCTAGCACCCTGGTCATCTCTGTCCCTCACTCTAGAAAGAAGCCCACCCAGAATGTCTAGGCTCTGGGGTCACACAGATCCCCTGGGACCCAACAGCCCCCTGTGACTCCTGTATTCTGGAATAGAGGTGGGAAATGTTTGTGTGAGAATGAGCAAGACAAAAACTGAAGAGCTGAAGCCCCCTGAGGTGGACAAAGGTGCACAGTGGGTGAGGAAGCAATATGGCACCTACCATCTCAGCTCGGGTCTGTGTTGATGGGGACTGGAAGCCTGGTGGTTTGTCCTCAAGAATCTTCTAGTTCAATGGCAGCAGCAGCAGCTTTTGGGCTCGTGAGAATAGAAATGCTCTCCAGCAGCTTGGGAGCCTACTGACTGCCAGAGATGTGAGGGAGGGAGAAACAACCCCCCACCACACACACACACTTTGTGCTGGTCCCCAGGCTTCTTGGGGGTTGTCCTCTGCTGATATATTGCTCTTTCTTGTTCTGCTTTGCACCTTCTCCCCATGGAATCTCTCGTAGGTTGTGGCACCTTTCCCTCAGAATTACACCTGATCTATGATTGTTTTTTTTTTTCTTTTTCATATAAAACATTTCCTTCTTTCTGAGACCATACAACAGCTAATGTTTCTACTCAGCTATCTTGTCTCTCCCCTCTTCCAGGAGTTTTTGGACACTCCTTTTACCATACTTTCTTTCCTTACTATATATTCCTTTTGGTGTACAAGCCCTTTGCATCCCATTTTACACCAAGTACTTTCTAAGGTTTCTTTCTTAGGTAAGTATTTTTAAGTGTTTCCTTTTTCTTTTCCATCACCAATCTTTAGTACTTCATTCTCTTATTGTTGTCATGGACAGACTAAATAAGAATCTGTATTACACGATAAAATCAAATAATAATAGTCTTCTAAATAACGGGAAAAAACAAGCTAGTTGATTGTCTTGCCCATCTTAAGTTTTAAAATCAAAGAATAGCATATTAATATTAATTGAAATTCCAAGTATATTTATTTAATTGGCATGATTTTTCCACGTATATGTGTGCTTGATCTTTTATTGTATGTAGCTTGTGTTCACATTTTCTGTTGGTAAATTTCTTCCTAGTTTATATGATGGAATTAAATATATTCTGTGTAAAAAAAAAAAAAGAAGCTGTCACCAGACTCTCACATTCCACAGCCTCTTTCTCTATGCTTCCAGAAAATCTTCTTTAAAACTTATGCCATTTCTATGCTCATAGTATGATATATAATACCTATCCTGTATTAGCATCCTTTGCCAGATGTGGCAGAGACTCCTAGTGGCTTGCTCATTGTCCCTTGTCTCTTTATTTCTTAAAAAAGAAAAAAAAAAACTTAGTTTTATTCAGAGCAGAAAGGTGCCTTGTAAAAAGATTACATTTGTAAGCCTTCCTTGAAGATATAGATGGCCTACCCATTACAATAAGAGGAAAGCACTGGATGGGGCCCTAGAAAATCTATTAAAAGAGAGCTTAGTTAGCTAGAAGACCTGGAGTGTGGACTTGATGACTTGTACTCCAGCAGCCTTATTGTAATTATGTGGGAATGGAATTCAAGCATTAAGGAGCAGAAAAACAGAAAGCATTTGTCTCAGGGGACTTTATGGACCTGCCATGACATCTCTGGACAGGGTAATTCTAGAATTAGTTTTATGTTACAGAAATAATTCTAAGCTAAATATAGACATTTCTCAATTATCGTCAATAATCCATTCCAGAAAATAAGACATGCTACATGAAAATGCCAAATGAAAGTCTATTTCCCATTATTTTAAATAAGAAAAATTATGGGTTAAATGTCGATCAAAACCATTTGACCAATTTCTTAAAACAAGAATAAAACATGGCAAAATGCCAACGTGAAAATAACAATTGTATTGAGATGGAAAATACTGAAAATATCACTTCCTGATGTACAAACAATCAGTATGATTGTTAAAAACAATTGGACTTCTGCTTTTAGCCAAAATAGAGTAACAGGTATCAGATTTACTCACCCAACCAAAACAACCAAAAATTGAACAAAATATTTGAGACAGTCTTTAAGACTTTGGACATCACAAGAAAAAGAACAGTGATTCTTGAGATATGAGAAACAAATAAGATAAACCCTACAATTTTCCCAGCTTAATGATTTGAGAGATTTTCAGGCTAAAGTACAGAGAAGGCGAAGTGAGGCAGAGCCAGAAGGATTCCCTGAGTTGAGGAGATGTGACCGAAGGTCTGGCAAGAATAAATGACCTTAGCTTCAACCTTAAGAAACTAGAAAAAGAAAAGCATTACTAAAAATAAGTATAAAATAGGAAATAATAAAGTTCAGAGAAAAAACTCAATGTACTAGAAGAAGAAAATGAGAAAAAAATAATCATAAAACCATAAGTTGACTCTTGGAGAAAATCAATAAAATTATTGAAACTCTTAACATGCTGATCAAGAAAAGGGAGATAGTGAGAGACAAAACTAGAGCTAGAGCTAGAGGGACAGAGGGAAGGAGGGAAAGAAAGAGACAAAAAGAGAGAGAGATAGAGAAGACACAAATTACCAACATCAGATCAGACATAAGAGTAATGATACCATTATGGATTCTATAGATAAGGTGCTCTTATGAACTACTTTATGCAAATTAATTTGATAAATTAGATGAAATGGAAAATTTTTTGAAAGTTACAAACTACCAAAGTTCACTCAAGAAAAAATAGATAATATGAATAGCCACACATCTAGTTTAAAAATTAAATATGTAGTTAAAAGGCCTAGATGGCTTCACTAGAGAATTCTACTAAACTTGCAAGGAAGAAATAACACCAATTCTTCACAAACTCTTTCATAAAATAAATGACCATAAACAAGTACATGAGAAAATGCTCAACCTGATTAGTCATTAGGGAAATAAAAATTAAAACCACTATGAGATACTGCTACTCACTTATTAGAATAGTTCAAATAAAAAAGACAGACCATACTAAGTCTCGACAAAGATTTGAAGCCCCTGGAATACCCATACACTTCTAGAAGGAATGTAAAATGGCACCAACACATTGGAAAATATTTCAATGGTTTTTTAAAAAGTTAAACATACACCCAACCATATGACTCAGTTGTTCTACCCTAAGAAATGTATATGTCTATACAAATACTTGTATAGGTAGTCCATAGCAGCTTTGTTTTTTTTGTTTTTGGGGGATTTTTTTTGGTAATAGTCAAAAAGTAGATATAACCCAGATGTCCGGCAGCTGGTGATTAAATAAATAAAGTTTGAAGCATTTATACAATGGGATACTACTCAGCAATAAAACGAAATGAGCTATCCATACACACTGAAACATAGATGAATCTCAAAATAATTATGCTGAGTGACTGAAGCTAAAAAAAAGAGTATATATTAGTGAATATTGTATGATTCTATTTATATAAAATTCTAGAAAATGCAACTTAATCTACAGTGACAGATGATAGATCAATGTTTTTCTGGGAGAGGGGAGCTGGAGTTGGGAGGGGAATGAGGGAGGTATTCCAAAGGGACATAAAGAAACTTTTGAGAGTGATGGATATGTTTATTATTTTGATTGTGGTTATGGTTTTGTGTATGTATACATATGTCTTAAAAATTATCAAATAGCATATTTTAAATATTTGTAGTTTATTGTGCATCAGTTATACCTCAATAAAGCTGCCTTCAAAAAACAATTGCTTTATTTGCAGTTATCTAATTTTTCTTGGCATTACTAGCATGACTTTTACATCCCCTTTGTTGTTTCTTTTCAAAATGTGTTCTTCACATATTATGACATTCTACCAATTGTATTTGGAGTGTTTCTTGAAACATCTCCTACACAGTATTTGTGTTAAAATGTTGCAAATGTTTAAATGTTAAAAAATATCTTAATGTAATTTTTTACTATGGAAATATTAGCCAAAATATGATCTATTGTAAGGTACCTACATTTGTAACTGGGATTCAGCAGAAAACAGAGCTGAGGCTCTGGAATCTTATTTGCTTGCGTTTTTATCAGGGATACAATTCCAGGGAGCCATCGAGAAACAAAGAGAATAGAGCAGCTAATGGAGAACAAATACACAATTGTGCTGTTGAGCTTACTGTTGCTAAGTGCAACAGAATGCTAGGTTTGTGAGAGTCGGTCCCCAAGAAGCTATCTCTATAAAGCACATTCAAGGACTCTACTGGGGGCAGTATGTAGATAAAAAGGAAGAATATATCTACTGCTTTCTGTCTCCCACTGGCCCAGGGTTTACTCCACAGGGTATTAATTTGCCTACACTTCTGGATTATGTAGATCAGGGTGAGGGCAGAGGGCAGAGACCCCAAAAGAGAGGTTTTAGGTATAGGCAGGAGGTAAAGACACTCTCTGCTTGGGACTCTATAAAGAAAGAGCCCTTGTGGAGCTGGCTGCCACCACAACAGCTGAAATAAAGCAAGAGAAAAAAAAATGTGAAGCCGAGAGGATCCAAAATGGTACAACACAGATGTCTGACACATGTATGTTTTATGGCTATTAAGAACTGGGGAAAGCCTAAAATAAAGTATTTTGCTCTAGATGACATTATGTAACCTATAGCTAATCCTACTTGACAAAGGTACTCTACTGCTTTGTTTCACATGAGCATACTCTTTTAATAAGTCTTGTGGCATTCTTCCCTGAGGTATATTATATTTACTTGGATTACTTTTATAAACCATTGATTTCTATGTACATCACACATCAATCAAAATAGAACACCTAGAATGGGCCTAGGTATCAGTATTTTTAAAGGCTTCCAAGTGATTCTAATGTGTAGCCAAGGTAGAGAATCATTGAATCACTTCAGTCTCCTAGGTGTCCCATATACTTTCTATGTTTTTACCAATTCCAAATCATATCTACACCTTTACTACTTAACGGAATGCTAGCTCTTTTCTCTAAGTGCCACCCATTATTCAAAGTACATTTTAAGTCCTATTTCACATACATATCTTTTCCTAACCATTTTATACTTCATATTTCCCTTCTTTGACTCCATCGTCTGTATTAGTAAGGCATCTTCCATACCTCCCTTAGCAATTTGTAGTGAAATCCTATTGAAATTTCTTTCCAAACTTAATTTTTTTCATCTTTCCGTCCACTTTGGGGTTCCTTGGTGTTAATTTACACATGTTCTTAACACAAAGGAATCTTCTCTTGAAAATTCTATTAGTTCTGTTTATTTTTAACAAGATTGATGTGGCAAACAGATTCAAGGTGGCCCCAATAATCTCCACCTTCTTTGGCTCACACCCTTGTATAATCCTCTCCCTTTGAATGTGGGCAAAACCTGTGACTTGCTTCTGACCAATAAAATATGGCAAAGGTGATGGGATGTCATCCCTATGACTATGTTACATTATATAAGACTCCATCTTATTAACAGTCTCTCTTTCTCATTTGCTGGCTTTGAAGAAGCAAGTTTCCATGAACAGCCACAAGGAAATATATTAATATTATGCCAAAAACCTGAGGGAGCTTGGAAATAAATAATTCCTCACTCAAACCTCTGTTGAGAACCCAGCCCTAGATGACACTATGATTCCAGCCTTGTGAAACACTAAACAGGTGACTAAGTTAAGCGGTGCTCTGACTTCTGACCTACATAAACCAAGATAATAAATGTGTGATTTTTAAACCATTAAGTTTATGGTAATTTGTTACAAGGCAATAAAAACTAATATATATTTTGGTACCACGAATGGGATGCTGTTAAAACAATCTTTGGAACTAAGCAGTTGGTGGACACTGGGAGAATTTGGAGAAGCATGATAGAGAAATGTGTAAAATGCCTTCAGTGTACTGTTAGTAGAAATCTGGAGTTAGAGGATGCTCTTGGTGAGGGCTCAGAAGAAGTGAAGGTCATGTTATTAAAAAGTGGAGGAAGAGGGAAACCTTGCTAAGTAGGGGAAGAAAGCTCATAAAAATTGACTCCTCCCTTTATGTGGAAAGCACAACATGTAACTGATGAACTTGGTTATCTAGCTAAGGAGATTTATAAGTGAAGTGTTGAAGGTGCTGCCTGGTTTCTTCTTGCTTATAGTAAAATGTGAGAAGAGACAAATATATCAAAAGAAGAAAAAAATGAACAAGAACTTGATGGTTTTTAAAATTCAGTTTCTTCAGGTGGCAAAAGAAGCTGAAATTAAAGCAGCTTGGTTTAGGGGGAAAACTCAGGTTATCACCCTGCAACCTTTTGCTAAAATGTCAGAAAAATCAAAAGGTCAGAATATTCAATCACACAAAGGATCTTTTCAAAAGATTAGTTGTGAGTCTCACAGATCTTCTGTTAACTTGTAGTGCTTCTATGCTCTTATATAATCCCTGCACCTTGAATGTGAGTGAAACCTGTGACTTCCTTCTAACCAATAGAATATTGGAAAGGTGATGGATTACTGTTCCTGTGATTGTGTTATGTTATATAAGACTCCATTTTGCTAGCAGTCTCTTCTCTCCATTGCTGGCTTTGAAGAAGCAAGCTTTCATGAATCCTATAGACACAAGGAAGTGAACTCTGTCAACAACTCGAGGGAGCTTGAAGGCAGACCCTTTTTCAAGCAAGCCTCTGATGAGAACCCATTCCTGGCTGACACTTTGATTGCAGTTTTGTGAGACACTAAGCAGAGTATCTAGCTAAACCATCCCTGTATTCTTGACCCACAGAAACTGTGAGGTAATGAGGATGTGTTATTTTAAGTTACAGAGTTTGTAGCAATTTGTTATGCAGAAGTAGAAAACTAATACAGTCAGACTTTTTATTGCTGTATTTTAGTCATCATAAATTAGGATATCATTTGCCTTCCATTTTCAGACGTTTATTTCAATTTATTCGTTATCCACACTCTGTACATTTGGACATTGAGAGTGGAAGGTGAATTTCCTGATCCTTATAGCAGTGGTTCTTGAAATTTAGCAAGCACTGAAATCACTTGAAAGGCTTGTCAAAATGTCCAGATTGCTGGACCCCAGACCCAGAGTTTCTGATTCAGTAGGTCTGGGGTGAGGCCCAAGAATCTGCATGTTATCTAATAAGTTCCCAGGTGATGCTGCTGCTGGTCAAGGACCAATATTTTGAGAACCACTTCTATAGACCATATTTACTATAGTTCTTTCTATGGCCTCCATTATATACATTTTTGCAGTTTACTTTGACCTTTTTCTGATGATGATTAATATTGTAAGCTGCTGGAATTTTCCAGGTTCTGGCTGGCAGTTGCCATGGCAACACACAGGGTTGCCCTGTGCCTGAGGCCCTGAATGAGGATGGGACCAAATGAATCACTGGCATAAGTGACTTGTAAGTGGCACAGACATTTCTCCTGAGTTGTCCATTTACTTCTGTGACCTTATTCCTGGTCCTTTCTTTCTTTTTTTTTGGTAATGTCCTTTTTAAGTCTCCCTCCAGATTCTTTCTTCTCTATAATATGATAATGACAAAACCTTAGATTTATGCCATTCTTCACATTTATAAAACAAACAATACCTTTTATAGCACAAAATTAAATTTTATTTGCATAACGACCCTGCAAGGTGTGCTGCATAGGTCTTTTTATTCCTGTTTACAGAAAGTGAATATAAGGCTACAAGACACTCAGAGATAACTGAAGTCCAAGGTTACACAAGGTAGACAGTGGCAGAGCAAAGTCTAGAGCCAGAACTCCTGATTTCTAGTTTAATTCTTGTATTGCCCAGAGCCCTGGCAGGAAACAAATAGCACAGGCGAAAGGCTAACTGAAGACAGCTTAACAAAGAGAACCTAAGAGTGATGGTGAAGTACCCCATGCTAACAATTAGCCTGGAGGGTCAAGAGGAGAGAGTGGTTAGTGGAACCTGAAAAGAGAGATATAGCTATAGCTGTAAATATAAGAGGATGCCCATTAGGAACTGTGGCTTTTATTGGAGTAA
The DNA here is from genome assembly GCA_008750895.1 of Mirza zaza. Taxonomy (NCBI): domain Eukaryota; kingdom Metazoa; phylum Chordata; class Mammalia; order Primates; family Cheirogaleidae; genus Mirza; species Mirza zaza. The sequence continues at coordinate 47,031 of VSMD01134552.1, forward strand.
TGCAGTCACTGCCAACCCACAGCCTGGTAGGAAAGGGGCCAGGCCAATAAATAACCCAACTTCTTTCCTCAGATTATAAGGGAAGCTTAAGATGAGGCAGAGGCATTTTGCCTTACCAATGTCTAATTAGGAGGCCATTGCAAGTTTCTGAATAGGTAGTGATACATGAAAATAAGGTCTTAGGAAAATTGAACTGGCAACAAGAGGCAGGGCAGACTGGAGGGAAAAGCTGGAGGCAGGATCGGTCAAAGGGATGCTACAGAACTTAGAAGAGCTTCCATTTCTGTCCACCCTGCAGTGGGCCTATTCAATGTTGAGCCTGAAGTCCCTTTCAGGTGTTAAGTGTGGTATGAATGGCCTTTTGGCCTTGGTTTGGGTTCTTGAAAAGCAGACTCAAAGATAAGGATTCAAGTGTAAGTAGTTTATTAGGTAGGTGCTAGGAACGCTAGCAAGGGAATAATGAAGTGAGGGAGGGAAACCAAGAAATGGGTGCATTATCAGTGCAGCTAACACAATGAGTGACTGGCACTTAATTCCATGGGCAAATTCTGGGAACTAGTATAAAATGCATAATCATTCTACTAGAGAGACAAAGGAGTTGGAAAATTTGTACGCCAATTCCTGAGCATCATTGGTTGAGGGCTATTCCTGGGAAGTGTTAATTTTTGACACTTCCAGCCTGCCACATACACAGGCAGAGTGACTTCTGGTGGTTCTGGAAATAGCTTTCTGACCCAGAGATGCAGATGGTGGTAGTTGGAAGTCATTTTGAGCATGATGAACTGGAGATAGGTGTCTACACAGAATTCTACTTGATCAGGCACAAAATTAAGCCAGAATGGTTGTTTCGAAGGTTACAGCATTGTTGGATAAATACCAAAATGGACAGAGGAATTTGTAGTAAAACACAGGAGGTAAAATTTGGCAACTTTTTAAGGTTCTGGGGTGGGGGAAACATCTTACTAAATGGTCAGGGGATCAATATAGCTAACAGCTGTTGGCAGCTAACCAACAATCTATACCTAGGACTCCGAGCTGTCAATCCAAAAAAAAAAGAAAAACACAGTAAAGAAAGGCAAGTAGCCATGGAAAAGAACCCATCCTGCATTACATAGTATGTCTGTTTATTGCTCTGACCTGCCTGCAAAAGATACCTAATCACTCTTACTTCACTGGAAAATAAAGCTCTAAAGTGCTATCATTTTCCATTGAGTTTCAGAATAGCCAATAGTCTCATGCATTCCCTCTGTACTCAGACCTCACTAAGTTTACATCTCCCAATTCAACCAGGACGTCTGTCCTGCTCTGCATCAGAGATCTCAGCATGATCTTGAATCCACACAGACACACAGAAACACACACACACAGACACACACACACACACACACACACACACACACACACACACACACACACACAATGAGGCAGAGGGAAACATTTTCTGTGCCACACTGTGCTGAATTATTTACTCCCAGCCCTGGGATTCAGAGAACTAGCTCTTTCTCAGCCTTGAATTTTATTGCAATACAAAGAAATAAAATAAGTAAATAAGGAGAGAGAGAAAGTAAATCCCTTGGAGATCTACTGGCATATGAAACATCTTTTGAGATGGAGCCTGATGCTGAAATAATTGTGTCATTTAGAGTGCTATAGTAATATGCTCACAACTATGGCTAAATGCTGGAGCAAAGCACAATTTTGCAGCAATAAATTTGTGGTCATTTATTTAAGCAGGAAAAAAATGAACCTAAAATTTGCATGGATTTATTTAATTAAGCATCCCCAAATTTAGAAATCGACTCCGAAATAATGCCTTCATGCATTGTGTGCCAAACAATAAGTTTAGGTAATAGAAATGAGGGTGTCTCTATTTACTCTGAGATAAGAATGAGGAGAAAGGATACTATATAGTGGTTTAGAGGTATTTATATGGCCATAAAAGAGAGCAATCCACCTTCTTTCATGATATGTGTCGCAGAGGGGGACCATGAACATTCTCAATGTATTCTAAAGGGACTGTAATCGTGTAGTCACACAAATATAAAGTAACTTTACTTTTTATCTCCCACTATTCCTCCACATTTATTCAGAGCCTTCACAGCCCCTAGGCAAAATCCTGGATATTTCCACATCTTTTCTGGGGTGCTTAAGTAATAAAAATTCCTAGAGTCATTTTACATCCAGAGTACATTTTCTTTTTAGTAATTATCAGTTACTGTGATCTCCAGGTCCTTGTAATGCTCAAAACTTTGAACATGACGTGATACTAGTAGGAAGCCTGGAACTTCCAAGGGTGGGAGAGACATGGCCACCTTTTTCTCTGGAGGAGAAGGCATTCTTTGTCTTTCTCCCCCATCTGCTCACCTACTTCCTTACTTCTTCTGTACTGATGTGTGGGGAGGGAGGAGAAATACATACACAGAGAAGAAAAAGCCCTTTGAAACCAGAATGCTTATGAACACTGTCGGTTGAGTGACCTGGTTGAAAGTGAAATGCTGACTCTTTTTCCTTGTGGATGCTATTGTGAGCTTTTTGGAGATCCTCTCGCCCACTCAATGTTGGGGATCTCTCACCTACAGTTCTCTTGCTATTTTCTCCGTGCTATTTTCTCAGTCCCTGGCTGTCCCTTTAAGTTCATTGTTAGCTTTTTTCTATGAAGATCTTTATGCTCTTCCAAGCAAGCCCTCCTGCCTAGTCCCTAAATTTATTTTATGGTTGTTCACTCTGTCTCTATCTGTCTTTGACTGTCTGTCTCTGTCTCCCTTTCTCTCTGTCTCTCTCACATACACATATGCACACATTGGTCCAAATCGGTTTCACAACAAACACTGAAACACTTATGGATCCTTTTCTGCAATCAATTTCAAGAGCATTGGTCGATTCCAATGCCACCTGTCAGAGCAGTCAGTCCATTCATTCCAGGTATGAGGTAAACATTAGTTCACTGTATCTCCTGCTCAAATCTTGGGCAACACATATTGACTCACATAATGGTTTCCTTTAAGCCTCTCTCTCTTGACTTGAGGTAAAGAGAGAAGCACTTTCTGGCCTTCTCAACAGAGCTTGCTCAAATAAATGGCGTCAAAAAAATCTTCCTCTAAAATCTAATCCTAAACTTTTTTTTCTCCATGCTGTGGGTAAGAGTCACGAAACTCATAAAATTGGTTTTGTCCATTTTTCTCTGCAAACCCTGTAGGAAAGTCTACCTCACAAGTCACTTTGGTATCTAGTATCTATTAGTATCTCAGCAGAAATTTCTATTTTAACAACCAATTACAAAATAAAAAGTGTGAGGAGGCTATTTTTTCCTCAGTCAACATTTGGAAGTGCCCACAGATTCAGCAATAAGGAAACCCTTGGCTGTTATTTTTGGATTTGCAGAGGGCTTCAGAATCATGTTTTACTGAAGGCTAGCACATCACATTTATTAGGAAATCACCATATGCCCACAAGGTAACTATGATGTGTAAAATGGTATTTCTCTCCCCTCCCCCCAGATAAAGAACTGGAGGTGTACAAAAATGAAGTGGCTTGCCTAGAGACATTAACGAACTGTTAAAACTTGAGAACAAACTCCATTATTGTGTGGTCAGTCAATTGATTAAGCCTGTTAACAGACATGTGGCATAATTCAATCTAATAATTTCTTTCTATTCCCAGGCCCATTGGTTGAAGTTGATCTGAAAGATAGGACTGACTACCTGTGACCCATAATTGGAAGAGTCAAGAAAAGTCTGGGAATTTCATTCTTGAATAAGAAAGTAAAAGTGTTATGGAGTCAGAGTAGTAACAAAGCTGGAGGACAAGGGTCTGTTGGATTAAATTATATAAGCAGACCAGACTTCAGAAGAATCAATGCACCAGGAGCAAGAAGAACTTGAACTTAAAGCAAAGTTACCTTATCTTAGAGAATTCTTCTGCATTCCCTGCTCAAACATAAACCCTCCTCATGAAGAAGAGATCCACTCTGGATATAACCACAACTTACCCCCCTCAGCAGATCATAGAAGCCTGCTGCCTACTGGGGAGCCACCTGCCTGCTTAGCTTTCTGCTTCCCCACTTATATCCATCTTGCTCTGTATGAACCTTCCCATTCCCAAAGCTGCAGGTATATAATCATCCAATAGCAGAGAATGGCAGATACTCACCAAATCTTTTTCCTTGTCTTCCTGGGCACAGAGCTAGAACATATTTCCAAGCCTCTCTTGAAATTATATATGATCATGTGTCTAATTCTTATCCAATAGAATGTAATTGGGAACTGCTGTCTGTCTTTTTCAAACCTGGCCCATAAATACCTCCCCCATGATACTTCCCATGTTGTTTCCTTTCTGCTCACTTGATGCAAGTGAGTCCAGCAAGCTTGTAAGTTACATGCTAAGGATGTGTTTAATATCATTGATAAATCATGGGTCCCTACATCACTGCTTGAAGGATTGCTGCCCACCAATTAAACCACCCATTTTGTACTTAATATGAGCACAGAATAAACTTCTTTTGTGTTTGAACCATTATATATGTTTAGGTTTGTATGTTACAGTAGCTATATATATCAGCTTGGGTTTCAATCAAGAATTTCACACACAAAATATTGTAAATATGTATGACTTTAAGCTTCACTAGGATATAACCCATATCCTAGTTATCTTTGTATCCCTAAAAGGTCTCTCATGTAATAGGAATTCAAAGACTAGCTATTTAAAATGTTTAAATGTTCAAGTTTTAAGAAAAAATATAGACTGTGAGAAGATTGAAGAGTCTTTTATGTGGTAAGGGTTAAATGAAGGCTTATTGAATAAATGAATGAATTAGCGAATAAATGGATGTAAATATTTAGTAAACTATTTAAATTGTTTGATGGAAATAAGTCTCACTTAGGACTCACAGATCAATTTAATCATCTTTAAATGAGGATTATAATACCTTGCACTTCCTACCTCACAGGTAATGTGTTAGTATCAAATTAGAGAACGTAGTTTCTAGCAGTCAATTTTTAAATTATTAAGTACTAGACACATGTAAGTTCTCCAGTATAATTTAGATAGGTTACTTCATGCTTTGCCAGTATGTTGACAGTATGTTGACAGTATGTTTATAATGGAGTTGAAGCTCAAGGAAGACAAATCATCTGTGAAACACTTCTGAACCTGTTGGAAACTTTTTTTTAAGGCCATATTGGTGACCTGACTACCTTAGACCAGGCATCCTCAAACTACGGCCCGCGGGCTACATGCAGGTATTTTTGCCCGTTTGTTTTTTTACTTCAAAATAAGATATGTGCAGTGTGCATAGAAATTTGTTCATAGTTTTTTTTGAACTATAGCCCGGCCCTCCAACAGTCTGAGGGACAGTGAACTGGCTTCTTGTTTAAAAAGTTTGAGGACCCCTGCCTTAGACCTCTAAAACTTCTGAAATTCTACAATTTGCAGATAAAATCATGCCCCAAATTTGCCACTGGACTCAAGAGAACATCTTCGCGTCATCAATGCTCTGTAATTATAAGCAGAGATGTGCCCTCCGTATTTCCCTAGGATTTACCTGCCACTTCTTAGATTCCTGCTTAGTAATCAGCATCAGAAAAGCATTAATCAACACCTCTGTGCCAAATGCTATGGAAATTCATTCAGCTATATTACATAATTGAAATGTCAGAATGTTTAAACACTTTCAGTCATATGAAAAGACATTTGGATATGTCTGGAACCAAGCTAGCAGAGAATAAACACAAGTAATGTTCTTATAAAATGGATAAGATCTAGCCAGGTGCAGTGGCATTGGCCTGGAGTCACAGCTACTCATGAGGCTGAGGGAAAAGGATTGCTTGAGCTCAGGAGTTTGACGCCAGCCTAGGCAACATAGTGAGACTCTGACTCTTAATTTTGTTTTTTAATGGATAAGATCCAATGGTCCATTGAATGGTTCTGAGAGGACTTTTGGTCAGAAGCCTGAGAGTGGGGATTGGGCAAAAGTGGCTACATAGTGTGCCAATGGTAATGATGACCCCTCATCAGCTGAAGGTGGGAGATATATGCCACAGGATTCAATGACTGCTCTCATTGCTGAAAGAATATATCTTGTATTGCCTGGGCAAGTGACCTTTACCTGGGCTCAAGAATTTAGGAGGGAAAGTAAGACTCGAATTGTTTTCACTTATTCCTGAGGTGAATAAAACGTCTGAAAGCATATTTTAATAATCCAGTAAAGACTATAAAGTAATGGGCATTTGAGGGACAGGCAGTAATAATAACAAGAACACTAAAATAATTTATATTTATTGAATTTTCTTACGGGTTGGGCATTGTTGCAAGCACATTACAAATGTTTTCTCATTTAATCCTCACAACAACTCTCCCAATAAGGAAAATAACATATTTCCTCTACAATAAAGAAAATAACATATAATTAAAGAGGTTAAGTAATATTTGTCAAAATAATTGTCTTACGAAATATCCAGTGTATAGTAGGTGTTTGAAAAGTGTTCATTGAATATTATGTTGCTGCTCTTCACTGACCAGAAATCCAATGCGAGACTCCTTCTACCCCCATCACCTTAGTTAGCACCATGCCCAGTAACCTGCTACACCATCTATATCCTTCCGCAAGGTCCATTAGTGTCATCTGAGTTGTGTCACCATCCTGTTTAATTATCAGCTAGCATTCTACTCATACTTATCATATGTTCTAAGTTACAGTGACACTTTATTTTATAGTATTTCTTTCTTTAGCATCCATAATTAGGGTCTGAAACAGTACCAGGGGACCCTATGATTGTCCTGGGAGATCAGCGTTGAGACCACACTGATAGAATGGATCAGATCATTCTTTTTTTTTTTTTTTTTTTTTGAGTGGATTTGGTTTTATTTTTGCAAACTTTTTATTAAAGTATAGTATACACACTAAAAAAAGTGCACATAAATTTGCACAACTAAATTACTCATGCAGTCAACACCTAAATTCATAAAAAGGAACAACATTCCAGAATCCTCTTTGTCTTTCCTTTTAGTTGCTACCTTTGCCCTCCCAAGGGTAAGCACCATCTTGACTTCTAGCAGCATAGTTTTATTTTTGTACTTCATATTAATGGAATTACATAGTACATACTCTTGTGTCTGGCTTCTTTGGTACATTATGTTTATTACTTTTATCCATTCTGTTGCAAGTAGTCATGAAGCATTTGCTTTCATTACTATATAGCATTCCATTATGTGAATATGCCACAATTGAGATATTCATTTTAGTGTTGATGAAGCTACCCTATCATTTGAGAAGCTTCCTACCTTTATCTACTTAGTATAGACTTACAGGAATACATGTCTTTTGGTGAACAGATGTAACCATTTTTTACTGGGTTTATACCTCAGAGTGGCATTGCTAGACCCTAGGGTATGGTAAGCCTCAGAACTGCAGGTTTTTCAGTGTTTATATCATTTTACATTCACATCAATGAAAGTATTAATTTGTTCTACATCTATGCCAACACTTGGTATCTTTTTTTCATTTTAGCCATTCTGGGGAACGTGTAGTGGTATGGCATTGTGGGTTTAATTTACATATCTAATGTTTCTTTTTGTTACATTTTATGTCTTTGCCTCTCCCTAGGAAGGGTTAGAGGTATGCTCTTCCCCTCCACAATGCTCACTACATCCCTAAGATGTGGGTCTAACCCCCCACCGAATCCCTGTTGAACACTACCACCATTCGAGCACCATAGTGTTAATCGGTCAGTACCAATTTGATGGCGAGTACATGTGGAGCCCATTCTTCCAATCTTGTGTCACCTCATTTCAGATAATGGGCTTAAGCTTAATCCAGGATAGTATAAGCGGTGCTAGCTTGCTGTCACTTCTTAGAATTGAGTAATATTCCATTGTGAACATATATCAACGTTTAATAATCCACTCATGAATTGATGGGCACTTGGGTTGTTTCCATGTCCTTGTAATAGTGAATTGTGCTACTATAAACATTCGGGTGCAGATGTCTTTATAATAGAATGTCTTATGCTCTTTTGGGTAGATGCCTAACAATGCTATTGCTGGGTCGAATGGTATTTCTATTTTTAGCTGTTTGAGGTATGATGAATCAGATCATTCTTGAATGACCTAAGAAGGCCCAGCTGAATTGTAAACTAACCAGAATAATTTGAAAAGCTGCTGGAAGACAAAATCATGACCAGAATTCTGGAGGCTTAGGATTCCTTTGGGTCTCCAAAACCTCTTTGCAACAGATTACAAAGGCTTTAACATCAGTAACCTTTACTGAGTTCTTACAATGTACCAAGCATGGTTATATGCATTTTACACAGTTAACTTATTGAATTCTCTCAACAAACCCAATGAGGTCAGAACTACTATCCTCACTTTAGATGTGAGAAAACTGAGGCAAAGTAATGTTAAGTGGCTTCCAAGGTCACATAGTTTGAAAGTGGCAGAGATTGGATTTGAACTCAAATAGTAACCACTGTCAGGGTACCATGGAAAGTTGTAGTCCAGACACTGTGTCAACCTGTAACCAAGGAGTTCTAATCCTATGCCTTCTTTCTCCACTGGATGAGAGAGGAGGAACAGGAACTAAGTCTCCTGCCCTGACTTTGTGGAAATTTGCTTTCCTGCTCTATGTTTCTCTGTCCTCTGCCCTTCTGTACGTTGAAATGATGGGCAGGGAAACATTCCCAGCTCTGGTGGCAGACAAGCAAAGACTAGTGCACTTTTCCACCTCTTGCACCAGCTCATACTTTGATTGGTAGAAGTTTAAAATCACATCCCAAACTTCTTGAAACTCAAAATTGAGTTATCTGACTCAGTAAAATGTAGCTTTCTCACATAAATGGATTTGCCCAAGGGGCCTCTGGGATTTAAAATATACTTAAAAGCAACAACTATGTTGAATCATAGAATCATAAGGGATTGCATTTCCACTGAAAAACACACAGGATGTATTAAACAGAGGAGAGAATGTTTGAAGTCCAACAAACTTTGAGTTTCATCCCACCCAACACATCTGAAAACTATCTGAGTCATTTGATGAAGGCAAAATACAGCTGGGCTCCCTCATTCTTAGTGTTACTGTGGCCTACTGTCTTGACATTGTGTTGCTCTCTCTTCAGGAATGTTTCACCTACATCTACTAACCCTGTTCTACTGGAACCAAGAAGAGCCCATTTTCCAAAGTCTATCTGCAGGATAGTGGGCTGAAGGGGGAGTGGAATGAATATTCTTATCAACAGAAGGATATTGTTCTCTTTTCAGCGGCACATACATCTCCAGACAAAACTGTGAAGGCAAACAGGCTTGTCCGCGGCCGTGAGCTGCTATCAAAAAGGTTACAAGGTATGTATCTCTCTCATAGTGCTGCAGTACAATGTAGTGTGTTTATAAAAATAGATCTGGGAGTCAAACAGATCCATGTTTAATCCTGACTCTGCCCATTTCTTTACTCACTGTGTGACCTTGGGTAGATTACTTAACTTCTCTAATTATATGTTATTTTCCTTATTGTAAAATTGGGAGAGTTGTTGTGAGGATTAAATGAGACAACATTTGTAAGTTGCTTGCAACAATGCCCAACCCATAAGAAAATTCAATAAATATAAATTATTTTTAGTGCTCTTGTTATTATTACTGCCTGTCCCTCAAATGCCCATTGCTTTTTAGTCTTTACTAGATTATTAAAATGTGCTTCCAGATGTTTTATTCACCTCAGAAATAAATGAAAACAATTCAAAGTCTTACTTTTCATCCTACATTCTTGAACCCAGATCAGCACCTAACATAAGACTCAAGGGGCAAAGAATAATAAAAATACAGTCCTTCCAAGAAACAAATTTGTTTCAGCTTGGTCAGATCGCTATGTGATACAATATAATGGAAAATGCACTGGCTTTGGAGCCAGTTTGCAGGTCAAATATAAGGAAATCCATATAACTTGGGAACCTTGGACAAGTTACTTTGACTTCTTGGGTCTCTTTATAATTAATGGAAAGATTTAGAGGGTCTTAGATTAGAGTTTTCTAATTTTTGCCATGAACTATTTATTCAAATAAACTCTCACAGGGAAATACCACATATAGATCAGATGAAATAAATACAGGAGGTAAGTTTTCAGAATCCCTCTCCCCAGGACTTAGAAGTATTTTGTGAACTTGTAGGGAATACGTAGTCACACTGTGCATACTACTCAACTACATAATCACTGGAACCCTTTCTGGGTCTAATGCCCTAAGCATGCTGTCTTCTTTCCTTAAACACCAGGCTGTAGTCCCATCATCCTCTCAACCTGTTTTGCTTATACCTTTCATCTTGGGCTTCTTCATTTTCGAAAGACATTCTAGTTTCTTCCCCCACCCCCCACCATTGGATCTACATCAGTGGTCATAGTCTTTTACCTTTGGACCATTCTAAATGACATCTTTCATTTGATCAGCACAAGGTTAAAAAAATTATATATTGCAATATCTCTAGGCAAACACGCATTATCCAGCTCCTATTAGGTCCTACTACTTTCTCTTACCCAAGACAAACATTTATATTACTTGCCTGCCCCCCGAAGTCATCTGAATTTATGAGGCTAGATCTTCTCTGTCATTCAAGGTCCTACTGAAGTCTAACTTTTGGACTCCTCTAGTCACTGCTATCTCAATAATACTAGTGTACTTGCAATACAGTTATAAAGATAAAAATAACAAAAATAGAAAAAAGTAGAGAATAACTTGAGTTTAAGTTTGGAGAACTAATTGCAAAAAGAGGGTCAACTTCTTTTGGATCTCTTATTACAACTTATAACAAGTAAACAGTCTCTTCTTGATCAAGTGGTCAAATATGTATGTGACCATGAAATAGAATTAATTTGAAAAGATTGTGTTTAATAATCATGATCAGTGGTATATTTAGATAACACTAACTTCAATTAAGAAAAAAACCCCAAATATTCAAAACCTTAACACAGTGAAACTTAATTTCTTATCCACTTCCATCTGTGTGTACCCTGGACTTTTATGTAAGAAATTAAGTGTCATCGTATATGGATAACTTTAAAAAACCCTTTCATTTAAAAATAATTTTAGATTTAAAGAAGAATTTCAAAGATAATTGAGAGAACTCTCAGATACCCTTTCCCCAGTTTCTCTAAATGTTAACATTATATACAACCATGGAGCATTTATTAAAACTATGAAATTAACATTGATACAATACTATTAACTAAACTACAGACTTTAATCAGATTTCACCAGTTTTTCCTTTAATGCCTTTTTTCTGTTCCAGTGTCCAATCAGAGAAACGACATTGCATTTAGTTGTCATGTCTCTTTAGTCTCCTGCAACCTGTGATGGTGCCTCAGCTTTTACTTGCTTTCCATGACTTTGGCACTTTCGAAGAGTAGTGGACAGGTGCTTTGTAAAATGTCTCACAATTTAGGTTTGTCTGATGTAGGGTTCTGGGTTTTGGAAAAGAATACCATAGAAGTAAAGTACCCTTCTTATCACATCATATTAGGGGGTACATAATATCCACATAATGTTCACTGCTTATTAGCCTTAATCCTTTTGGTTAAGGCAATATCTGCCAGGTTTTTCCACTGTGAAGTTACTATTTTTTTCAATTCCATATTCTGTTATTTGGAAGCAAGTTATCAAGTGCAGCCCACACAATGGGAGAGAAATTAAGCTTCACTTTATGGAGAAAAAAGTAGCAAGGATTTTATGGACATATGTTAAACCTGCTATAATAATAAACAAATATTTAGGGGGAAATACTTTGAGGCTATGCAAACATCTTGTTTCTCATTAAAGTTTCTCCCACTAATTTTAGTATTCATCAGTGGGTTCTGCCTGCACCAATTATTATCGTGGAGTTCTTATACTGATTTCTTATTTCTTTCATCTCTTCAACATTTATTATTAATATTTGGAACTGGATTGTAACAAGTTTTATCCTTCTCTCCATTTATTTATTCAGTTATTTATATCAATATCATGGATATTTATTTATTCTTTGGGCTATATAATACAAAATTAATATTTATTTATTTTCTTGCTCAAAATTTTCCAGCTTTACTCATTAAGAACACTTTCAGGTGGGCATCTGTGCCCTTTTGACATGCATCTACATTTTAAAGTTTATTCTCTATTTATTTATTTATTAGAATTTTCTTATTTTCTGTGACTACAGATGCTCCAAGGTCATTCCCTGCCTGAAACTTTGAATCAGCCAAATTTTGATATGTTACATTTTCATCTTCATTTAGGTCAAACTGTTTTTAACTTTCACCAAACCATCCTTTTTAACCAATAACTTCTTTAGGAGTGTGCTGTTTAATCTCAAAATATTTAGAGATTTTACTAATTGCTTTACATGACTGATTTCTAGTTTGATTACGATATGGTTCAAGAGCATACTTTGTGTGACTTCTATTCTTTTAAATTGATAAGGTTTTTTTTTAAGGCCCAGCATATGGTAAATTTTGGTAAATGTTCCGTGTGCACTTAAGAATACTGTGCATTTTGCTCTTGTAGTTTGGAGCATTCTATGAATGTCAACTAGGTCAAGTTGGTTGATAGTATTGTTCAGGTTATCTATATCCTTACTGATATTTTGCTTACCACTTTAATCAGTATATTCCAACTAGAATTATGGATTTATCTATTTGTACCTTTAGATCTAGGATTATTTGGAGTGCTAAAACATAAATTAAGGCACATTAAAATATTAAGGAGTTTTCTTTTTAATTTCAGAATATTACAGGTGTACAGATGTTTTGGTTACATGGATTGCTTTTGTACTGCTTGAGTTAAAATTATAAGTGTGCCCATCACCCAGATAGTGTACATTGTACCCGTTAGTTATAATTTTACCTATTCCATCCTCCCCATCCCACCTGCATGATTTCCATTGAGTTTTACTTCCATCTGTGCACATGAGTGCTGATTGATTAATTCCAATTTAATAGTGAGTACACATGGTGTTTGTTTTTCCATTCTCGTGAGACTTCACTTAGGAGAATGGTCTCCAGTTCCATCCAGATTGTAGCAAAAAGTATTAATTAACTTTTTGTGCCTGAGTAATACTCCATGGTATACATATACCACATTTATTAATCCACTCATGAATTGATGGGCAATTGGGTTGATTCCACATCTTTGCAATTGTGAATTGTGCTGCAATAGACATTTGAATGCAAGTGTCTTTTTGAAAAAATGACTTTTTTTCCTTTGGATAAATACCCAGTAGTGGGATTGCTGGATCATATGGTAGGTCTACTTTTAGTTCTTTGAGGAATCTCTATACTGTTTTCCATAGAGGTTGCACTAGTTTACAGTCCCACCAACAGTGAATCTATTGTTTTGAGACTTCTTGATAAAAGCCATTCTCACTGGGGTTAAGTGATATCTCATTGTGGTTTTGATTTGCATTTCTCTGATGATTAGTGGCATCGAGCATTTTTCTTATGTTTATTGGCCATTAGTCTATTTTATTTTAAAAATCTTCTGTTCATGTCTTTTGCCTGCTTTTTAATGGGGTTGTTTGATTTTTTTCTTGTTGATTTGCTTGAGTTCTTTGTAGATTCTGACTACTAGCCCTTTATCAGATGTATAGCATGCAAATATTTTCTCCCATTCTGTAGGTTGTCTATTCATTCTATTGATTGTTTCCTTGGCTGTGCCAAAGCTTTTTAATTTATTCAAGTCCCATTTATTTATTTTTGTTATTACTGTGATTGTTTTGAGAGTCTTTTTAATAAATTCTTTGCCTAAGCTGATATCTAGAAGAGTTTTTCCAACATTTTCTTCTAGAATTCTTAAAGGTTCATGTCTTAGATTTAAGTTTGTTATACATCTTGAATTAATTTTCGGGAGTGGTGAGAGACCAGATAGCGATTCATGAAAAGGGCAGTGGTTCAGTGTTTGATGAATGAGAACAAGAGGATAATTTTTATAGGATGTTCACAGGAGTAAGACAAAGAAAATATTTGATCAGTTAAAGTGGAACTGATGGCTTTATTTGAGCCATTCCAGTGGAAAGTCCCTAGGTAGAGGTTAGTTGAGGGTTTCTAATTGGTTAAGCTTGAATTTTGTTTTACTGTTTACAGTGAGTGTGGTTTTAGGTTGCTTATGTAGGAACTCAACATGCTGAAGCCATCTCAGCTTAATGGCCTCTCAAGTAATTTTTTAACAGGAGAATTGAGCGCTTTATCATTATGTGATGTCCCTCTGTATCCCTGATGATATTTCTTGCTCTAGCATTAACTTGGGCTGTAATTAATATAGCTACTCCAGCTTTCTTCTGTTTAGTGTTTACACAATATATATTTCTCCATCCTTTTATTTTAACCTACTCATGTCTTTATGTGTAAAATGATTTCTTGTAGACAGTATATCACTGAGTCCTGATTTTTTATCCCATATGAAAATCTTTGTCTTCTAATTGGTGTGTTTAGACCATTCAAATTGAACAACATTGTATATAGTTAGATTAAAATCTATCACTTTTCTCACTGTTTTCAATTTGATTCATTTGTTCTTTTTTTTATTTCCACATTTCTACATTCTCGCAGTGTAATTGAACATTTTTGTGATTTTATACTCTCTCATCTGTTGAATTATTATTTCTACCTCTTTAAAAATATGTTTAGTGGTTTACAATATACATTTTTAAATAATCTGAGTCTACCTTCAAAGACTATTATAATGCTTCATGTGTAGTATAAGAACCATATAGTAGTATATTTCCTATTCATCCTCCTATTCATTGTACTTTTGACACACAACGAGGACAATGTCATGTGAACACGGAACAGAGATATTTGAAGTGCTGGCCTTGAAAAGATTGGATTGATCCAGCCCTAAGCCAAGGAATGCTAGAAGCCACCAGAAGCCGAAAGAAGAAAGGGCAAGAATCTCCCTTATGGCCTCAAAAAGGAGCATGGCCCTGTTTTGATTTTGGCTTGTGGTACTGATTTCAGACTTCTGGCTTCCAGGCTGTGAAAGACTAAGTATGTCACTTTAAGCCATTAAGTTTGTGGTAATTTGTTACAGGAGCCATAGGATAATAATATCTAGGTAATGTTTTTTTTCCCACTTGGCATTTTCTGAGGCTCTTGGATCTGTGATTTGGTGTCTGTAACTAATTTTGGGAAATTCTCAGCCATTATTCCATTATTACTTCAAATATTTCTTCTGTCCTATTCTCTCCTTTCTGGAATTTCATTGCAAACAATTTGAAATTGTCCCATAGCTCTTGGATTTTCTGTTTTTCTTCCCACATTTTTCCTCTTTGTATTTCAGTTAGGGTAATTTCTATCAATTTATTAGCAAGATTACTGATTATATCCTTGGCTGTGCTGAGTCTACTGATGAGCCCTTTGAAGGCATTCTTCACCCCTGTCACTACATTTTTTCATTTGTATCATTTCAATTTTGTTTCTTCTTATATTCTCCATCATTCTGCTAAAATTAACTACCTAGTCTTGCATGTTATCTGTCTTTTCACTTAGAGCTTTTAACATATTAATCATAGTAAATTCCCTACTAGTTCTAACATCTGTGTCATAATTGAGACTGTTTCTTATTATTGCTTTGTTTATTCAGAATGGTTTTTTTTTTTTGTCTTTCTGTATGCTTCTGAATTTTTTGTTGAAAACTGGACATGTTATATAGGACAGTGAATACTAAGGTGTAATTTTTTATGCTTGGAGATAAACATGCCTTTTTTTCTGCTATGCCTTTAGTGTGAGTGTTTGTAGTAATATAATCAAAAGATGAGCTGAGTTTGAAGTTTGCTTTCCACTTGGCTTTGGGTCTTTGTCATGTTCCCCAAAGAAAATTTTTCTTCTGTAGCAACCCCCAAGCTCTATTTCACTATTATTTTTGCTTGACACCTGTTAGCGTGGTAATGGAGATATGGGTGTGGGGACATTCTCTGATGTTCTGATTAAGCCTCAGTCATAGAAAGGTGTTATGAACCTGGGTAAGCGGTTATGGCTTTCACAAGTATCCCTGCCCTTCCTCTGGACATAATACTGGGTCAAGCATGCATTCCTCTCTGATGCAAGGAGCAGAAGTATTTTTTGTTTGTGTTTTTCCTGTTTCTTTCTCCCAGTTAAACTCTAGTTTTCACTATTGCCATCAAGCTACAGTTTAGTTGTCCTTGTCCTTGCAGATTAAGGTCTTTGTTTCTTAGGGGAGGTAGAATTAGAGTCTGAGCAAAGTTTCCTTCCACCAGTTAGCACCACAGGGAAAGCTTTTTCAGGGTTCTTTCTACCTCCCCTGTGTGTACCTATGGAGTTTCTGTAGGAAAAGTCTACAAGAAGGTGTAAACTTTTCTATGTCTGCTGCCTCCAAAGAATTTATGATCTTATACTAGCCCACATTTGGCTTTTAGCATTTTTATCAAAAAAAATTCTGGTTAAATCCTCTTCCTGGTTTATATGTTTTTTGGCAGCCTCTTTGCTAGGTAAGCAAATGCTAACATCTTGTTTCTCCCTGAAGACGCTGTCTCTCTCTAGGGTTTAGTTTAATTGTTTGCCCTGTGATCTCAGTTTCCTCATGTAGTCAAGAGAAGTAATTAATTCTAAGTTTATTCCCTTTGTTGTTGTTGTTATTGTTGTTGAAAGGATGAGACATAGAAATTTTTGATATGATTTATGTCATGATGTTTTATCAACCACTTGTATTTCTTATTTTATGGATTATTTCTTCATGTTTCTTGCCTCTTTTCTATTAGGATATGAATTTTTCTCACTGATTTGTGAGAGTTTTAAAAAATATTTAGAATATTCATCATTTATCATTATAAGTCATATAAGTTAGAAATACATTTCTAATTTGTTATATATCTTTTAGTTTATTTAAGCTAGATTATTATATTTTTATATACTTGCTGTAGGGAGCCTAGTGAGTCAATGTCAGAATAACAGTAAAGATGTTGATAAAAATGTTGTTTAATGATAACTAATATATATTGAGTATTCACTATCCTAACATGGTAAGAAACACTCATTCATACATCATCTTATTTAATTCTCACCACGAATCTCCATGAAGCAAAATATTCTATTATGCTCATTTAATTGATAAGAAAACTGAGGATTAAAGAGATTAAATAACTTGTCCCAAAGTGGTAAATCATGGAGCTGGAATTGAAACTCAGGTCTGTTAAATTCCAAAGGCAGTGTTTCTCAAGGTTTGAAACACTAACCCATGTGATACTACATACACACACACACAAATATGCAAGCACATATGTGTGCACATGCACACATACACATGTTCCATAGTCAAATTGATCTAGCAGTGCCTTGAATATCTGATTCTAGGAGTAGTACATAGATATTAGCATATAAAAATCTTGAAGGGACACTTCAGGAAAGAAACTTGTTTAACTTGATTAATCTGAGATTTCCCCCAAATTAATTCATTATGCATCTTTTATTTCCCAGTATACCACTAACAGACTATAGAAATAGTGTTCTATTTCACACATTTGGTAAAATGCTGCACCATATACTCAGTCTCTCAATGACTGGAGGTCTTTAGTTCCCAGCAGTTTGGGATTCTGTTCACTTATCATTGATAGAGATGAAAACAAAGAGAATCACCTAATAAAGTCAGCTGGTGACTCAAAGTGGGGAATAAAACCTACTACGCTAGGTAACAAAATAAGAATTTAATAATATGGAACAATGGACAGAAGTAAATAAGATACAATCTGACAAGGATAAATGTAAAATCCTGCAGTTGGGCTAAAACAAAAATCAATGAGATGAGTACAATTTAGAAGGAAGTTAGATTTCACAGTAGTTTGTGTGAGGAAGCCTTGGGGATTCAATTGATCATAAATCCAATAAAAAACAATTGAAATGTATTCAATAAGCAAGGAAACCACAGTTTTAGACCTGCATTAATACAAGGTAGTGGTCAGATTGTTAGAGATTGGTATCCACACCCCTAGCTGTTGTGTTAGTCAGAGAATTTCTGGAATATTATGATATTCCTGGCAGCATGCTTCAAGACAGGCAATGAATAGCAATCCAAAACCTATCCAAGTGGTGTTGGCTTACATAAGGAGTCCAGCAGCCATCACCTTTTGAGCAATAGTAGAAGCAATAGTAGCAATAGTAGAAACAACTCAAGCTGTCTATTTTGGCAAGATCAGATTCAGGGTGGCCATTGGCAGTGGATGATTATATTGGATATTTTTTATTTGTCTTTCCCTGTTCATCCTCCATTGTGCTTTGTATTTTAGGAGGCTCCCAGCCCTCTATCTGTCAGTGGGAGGCACCAGGGGTAGATCAGAGGTAGGAGAAGAACCAAGTAAGTATTTATTCCCTTGGCTGCCTCGCTGTTGGCCCACTGGTTTTTGCTCTTTCCTCCAGCTTCAAATAGCTCTCTGGCCTCAGGTAATCTTTCCTTACCCTTAGCCCTTCAGTCTTAGGACCCTGCTCTTGCTAGCTCTGGGGTGTACCCAAGATTTGCTTAATCCTGCTCACACCTTTATAAATAACCCTTTTATCTTTTTTTCCTCAATTACTGTCTCTGTGTGTGATACATTCCCTGCTGGGCCCAGCCCCAGAATGATGCTGGGATAATTAGGATGATTGTCTTTGAATATTTCAAGGGCTCTCATATGAGAAAAGGTAGAATTAAGACAAGAGGGTGGAAGTTACAGGCAAATTGGATTCATATACTCATTTATTGATTCAACTAATCTTATTAAGTCTCTACTATGTGCTAAGCACTGTCCTAAGCACGAAGCAGTGCTATAAATGCTCATAGCAAAAGGAATTAATCCAGGTTGGAAGTCAGGGAGGCCTCCCAGAAAAAGACTGAAAAGATGAGTAGGGGTTGTAGGGGAAAGAGAGGAAAACTTGTGCAGAAATGTTCCAGGAAGAGGAATTTATAGGCAAGAAGGCTGGAGGTGAGAGGGAAAGAGGCTTATTATAAGAGGTGAAAGCAGGCCCCAGTGTCTAGAGTTTCACTCTTTTGTGTTTGAGTGAGAGGAGCACATCAAGAGATGAGGCTGAGAGGTGGGAGGAGGGTTGAATATGTAGAGCTCTCGTGAACACAGACTTGATCCCAAGGGCCATGGTAGCCCATTGAAAGGTTTAAAGCAAGAGAGAAACCCATTACGATTTTCTCTTTCCATTGCGGAGAAAAGGGAGCAAGAATGTCCAAGAATATTCAGATATAAATCACACTATGTTGCCAAGGAATGAGTAGCCAGCTCCTGGAAACATTCAAGGAGAGACTGGATGACAGCTTCAGGATATTTTCAATGGGGCAACTACACTAAGTGAGAGGTTGGACTGGTGGACATTCATGGCCCTTTCTTAGCCTAAAAATTCTGAGACTCCTCTGGTCTGGTCCCCATGCTCCACAGTGAGAAAAAAGATATAGAGTTTTGAAAATCCTTTCAGTAACATCCAAAATTGGCAGTGCAATATTCTTGTCTTCTTTCCCAGCCCTTCCTTTTAGGCCTAGAAGGCAAGATACACAACCAGACCAGAGCCTCTGAGAATACACAGGGCTTTAGTGTTTGTGTTCTTCTCTCAACTCAGCTGACACAGGAAGGACACTGGCCACTGAGAGTGAGAGTTCCAGGGATAGCTCAGTCCGCATCTGACCTTCAAGCCTGCAAACAGTAGGCCCTATAGTTTAAGATATTATACAAGTACACTATTATTTTTTTTCTTTTAAAATTAAACTCTACAAAACATAAGAAAACAAACATCTCAGGCCCTGGGCCAGTGCCACATTTTGGTTGCAGTGGGCGCTGGGCAAGGTCTAAGAGCTCTGAAGGCAGGAGTGTCAGAGCACAGTGGCCCTCTTGTTTTGGAACTCACTCCAAAACAAGAGGGACTGGGCCGATCTGTGTGTGATAACGCAGCTGTGGGGTGATAATTATAGAAACTTTCTCATTATGCTTGAATGGGGGCCAAGGCATTATGGCCCTGCCAGCAAGGAGGGTGTGAGGCTGCAAAATTGGCACTGTTTAGAGCAAGTTGGCTTTTGCAGCCAGCATAGGCATCTGAGGTGTGCCAGAGGGTCCTTTTCCCCACTTCCTGTTGGCGAGCACCCCTTGTGCCCATGTCTCATCTCCTAACATGGACAATCTCTTTGTTCCTAAGCAGATTGTGGCAAACAGGACAGCTTTGTCAATGGGACTCAATATTCTGGTTAATATTCCACTGAATCCCTGTTCACATGACTCATCTTCCTGCCCCCTCACATACTCTCTTTTTTCCAGCCCTTGGAAGGGATTAATTTCCTTTAACATTCCAGGTATAGAATATGTTTAATCAGAGCCTGCATAGTCTCTGCTCTCTGACTACAATGATACAAAGTAGCCTGGCTTTGCAAGCACTTCTTATGGGCTTAAATGAGGACAGATTGATTTTGGCTGAATTTCCATTAGCAAAAGATAATTAGAAAATTATCAATCTCTAGTTTGAGTAGTAAAAACGTGAAGAAGAGCACAACAAAGGTCATCCTTGTCCTGACAAGTTCACCAGGGCAACAGGAGGTGGACATTGGGGAGAAGGGGAGAAAGAAAGAAGGAGGTGACTTGGGCACAGCAGTCATGAAGGAGGGAGTGAAGCAGAGTGAAGTGAATGTGCAAGGGCTTAATTCCCTTCATGGAAAATAGGCTATTATAAAAAAGTAGCTTCCTCTATTGGCATTTCTGCTTTTACCAATAAAAGAGAAGAAGTACAGTTTTATGTAACACATATAGCAGGGAAAGTAGAATGGTGACCCTGTGAAAATTACAGCATTAAAAGTAATAAGCCTGCCATTGCCAATAAACCACACAGACACCATGCCGCTATCTTGATTATAAAGGTGGCATTTTTACAGTTATTCCTATAGTAACTTCTCCCACTGCAACTGCATTTTGAACATGACCCTTTCACAAAGATACTCTTTCTAAAGTTTGAGGAATTTCTGAGGATTCATATTTCAAGGCTCAGGTCAGGCATAGCATTCTCAAGAAAGCCCCACAGCCTAGATTGCATTCTCCTAGAGTGTCTCCCTCTCCTGACAATTATTTTATTTCCGTATTTGGTTATTATTTACTTATCTTTTCCATCCACTAGATTATAAGCTTCCTGAAGGTAAACACCAGGCATTATTCATTTCTGATTCCCTGGCATCTACCAGTGCCTGGCTTTATAAATATTTGTAGAGTTGAACAATTAATGAGTCTTATTCTTGTCCCACCCTTTATGGCAAAGGGATTACTACTGTGTAGGAACCAAGTTAGATACATTAACTATCCCTTCTAACTCAAAGATGATGTAATTTTAGAATCTGCTCAAATCAGAAAGTAGATAAGGTTCTGAAGCAAGAAAATTGTTTGGCTGGATGAGAATGTAAAAAGGGAGAAAAGAAGTTCTCCTAAGCAGAATTCTTTATTTAAAAGGGAGAGGGGAAGTGTGGCAAGGGTAGAATGGAATTGAGGCCGGGGTATACAAAGATGTGGGCAAAAAATTAAAGAAGGGCAGAAACATCAATTCTCATTTTTAAAAAGAAAAGTCAAGAATTGAAGTCTAGAAGAAGCAGTGATAACCATAATTCAGACTGCAAGGAAAAATCCGAAGCCCTTCCTTTTTTTTTTCTGAAAATGAAAACTCTGACCTCATAAAAAATAAATTAAGGGTGAAGGCAAGTACTTGTTTTTAGGATCACTGGCTCGAAGAGGGTCGAAACAATTCAAAATCAATACAAGATAAGTAATTTAGTTGGGTTTTTATTTTTCGAAAAAAGAGAAAATGCAAAACAATAGGCTCACTCTTCTGAATTGTGTAAAAGGAATAGAGAAAATTAAAAATTCAATAAATAGAAAAATAAAATAAATATGTACTTTTGTTCTCTAGTATCCACACTTATAGAAATGAGAAAAAAAATTAAAGAGAGGAGATAAAGAGATGGATTGGGGAGGCTTTGGATAAAGTAACAGAAAAGAGAGAAACACACATGTAAACTCACATGACCATAAAAATATAACCAGAAAATGGCACACATAAATAAAACCCAGGTAGAGGCTTCCATGACCTGAAACCTTCATTTTTGTGTTATTTTAGAATAAGTTAGCAAAAACCTTTAAAATTATGTTTAATTTTGACCTTCAAGCTCTCCATTCTTGGTTTCAGTAATTTTTGAAAATCTGATAGTTATTCTCTGTGTGTGTGTGTGTGTGTGGGAAAGAGAGACAGAGAGAAAGAGAGAAAGAGAAAGAGATGGAGAGATAGGGAGGCAGAAAATAAAAGGCTCTCTAAAGGAATTGGCATAAGAGGTATTATGAGAAACTTTGTTCAGAGTAAAGAATATTTCAGGAAGGGGAAATTTTAGATTCTGAATGCATCCCTTTGCAATATTACTTTGGCTGCTGAAAGACATAACATGATAGAAGGGTCAGAAAATGTTTAATTGGCTGTTATTTCTGTCCTTGGAGATCTTCTGGATCATCTATTTGTTCTTACCTCATACTAGTCAGAGAGTTCCTGAAGTGTGATGGAACTTGAGGGTCCTTGCTCTGCTTTTAACGCACTGCTTCCTTCATGCTCCAGCAGAAGTAGGTAAATGAACTCAGCATATAAGATTTTCCATCTTATAAAAGACATGCTTAAGCAGAAAACCATAATTATAATTAACCATGGTCCACCAATGTGTCAATTAATGGGTTTATTATGGAGAACATTTCTGGATTTATTCTATGCTAAACCTTTTAATTTTTTATTCTTATTTGGCTATAGACTTAAGATATCCTACAGATAAACAGCTTTGCACACCTTTGTCACCCTTTTTATTCCACCTTTAAAAATATTTCATTTTCAATTATTACATAGTTATTGATTCAGAAAAAGGATAATATGTAGCATTGTTAGCTCATTATTTTTATGAACTAAATGTTTTCATGAATCATTGAATATCTTCTGTCACCGACTGCTTCTTGTGCTCATATTATTGTATATTATTGATCCACATGACTTTGTGATAAAATCAGTTTTTTTCTTTTCTATTGATGCTCTTATTTAAAACTTTGTAACTTAATGGTGTTATTTATTTTTTTTTTTGCAATGAAAATCTTTCTTGAGTTTAAAATGAACGCCTCATTGCAGTGACTCTGCTGCAAAATGCCTCCTAACCTTGCTTGTTGATTTATAATTGTTTTGTTTCTCCTTAATGCCTCAACATGTTCCAATTAAATGGAGCATTAATATAGAATATTCTTTAACAAAGAAAAAGATACCATTTAGATGTCTGTTTTAAATAAACCAACATCAAATATTTATCCCCTAATTCTTTCCTCTTGGTCATATGGTAAAATATGACCAATAAAAACTTTTATAGACTGTAACCTCTTCTTGTCAGAACAGAAGTGGTTAATAGTAAAGGAGATATTCAAGTCTTTATCCTAGACCAAAGCCTGTGCTTTGTGCTGTGCTAGCCCTGCACATAGGAGAGTCAGAAGCTTGAGTTTAGGTCCCTTAACAAGAGGAATGGAATACCAGCTGTGGCATTAGAACATTGATGAGATTCTCCACTAATCTACTTCTCACCACCTGACCTGAGCCAGGTCTTTCTTCTTTTCTCTCAGTGCTAGTACTCTAGAAGTAGAGGTCTGCTCCATTAAGGAGATAGAGTTTAAAAGTGGAAATAAAAGCAATTATTTGGCCATGTCATGATAACAAGTACAAAGTTATCTCTGATTTCATGGCATAGTTTAGGCCAAAATATACTTGCTCTATGAACTCTAAACATGCCTAAAATGACTTCGTACTCTTTATTTTTTCGGAAGGAGGGAAAATCATAATAATATTCCATAAGAAAATATCTAAAACACTTTGTCTGAAACTTGCCTTACTTTTTCTTAGTCTCCAAGATTAGATAATACAGGCAGAATCTTAGATCTTTGAAATCAAGTCATTGAAATAAGTGTTACAAAATGAGCATTAAAATAAACAGAGAAGAAAGAAAAATTGATTATACTACAGGTTGGAGATCTGTGGTCAAGAATGTTTCACAGAGGAAAAGAACTTTAAAACTTTACCTGGTTTTTAGATCATTGAAATATTTGACTAAGAGAGGAGGTTTAAGTGAAAATATGCCAGTGTTTGGGTGGTTGTTGGGTATTTGGGGCACAAAGAGTGGTTTGATGTGATCATGACATATCACTAGGAGTGGCTGGACATCAGTCCAAGAAATTGTTTTCAAGCTAATTCCTAAGTGTAGCTAGTGGAAATACAAAAGAGTGTCAGGAGGTAAATCATAAGTGTGTAAAAACACAGCCGGACTACTTTATTGATCCAATCCACAAAATCCGTGAAATCAGAAGCAGAGTCTTTTCTCTCACAGACTTATTTCATGCTGGATACTATGCAAAGAACTGGGATGTAATTATTTTCTGAATTGCTTTAGATCCAAAGTATTAATTATCTATTGCCCTAAATAATGCTGTATAACAACTTGCCCTACACACCTCCCCAAATTAAACCATAGCTCATGAGTCTGTGGATCAGCTGGGGGTGGGGGCGGTTCTTTTGGTCTGGGCCAGGCTAAAATGATCTGGAAGCACTCATGTGTCAGCAGTTAGCTGCCTGAATGGCTGGGGACTGGCTTGTCTATGATGATCTTACTTGAAATGGCTCTCCTCCATATGGTCTCTCATCCTCCATCAGGCTGGTATAGCCCTGTTCATGTGGATCTCTGGGGTCCAAGAGAGCAAGCAGAAGTATGCAAAGCCTTCTGAGGCCTAGACTTGGAACTGCAACACCATCACTTCCATTGTAGTCTACTGGCCAAAGCAAATCACAGGGCTTCAAGGAATGGAAAAATAAACCCCATTTCTTGATAGGAAGAGTTTCCAAGTCACATAAAAAATGTCATGGATTCAGAAGACACTGGTGCCATTCTTTCAGTCAATCTACCTTAAAATAGAAAACATAAAAATCGAAAGGCAGGTATCAGGTTAAGGAGAATTAAGGTATTCTTAGGCAGTAAGGAATCGTGTTAGGCTGTGTTTTTTGGGTTTTTTTTGTTTTTGCTTTCACAGTGTCATCCTAGAAAATTAAAGATCATAAAATTAACTAGATCAAGAGCAACAAATTATATTGCAGTTAGGATTTTGTTTTTAAAACAAAGTCAATTTCTTCAAGTTCAATTCAAAGAATATAGTGAGATAATCTATAAATCTCTAAATTAAAAAAAAATTAAGAAGAGTTAAGATTTCATAAGGAAAACCCATTTTTAACTTCTACTCAAACCAATCAAACTGGAAGTCTGACTTTCATAAATGTCAGTTTGGGTATAAAACAAAGTTTTGTAATTTGTGATTAGAACACATGTCAAGGTAGAAAAGAGACCATCTCAAGAAACCACACTTCATTCTTGGAAAAAGAACAAAAGTGACTGTCTTCTGCCTCCCAATGGCAAAGAAATTAAATTGCAGAGATCAGCGTAAAGCATGACCTATTCTGTTACCATTTATAGGCTTTGCAGCCTATTTAACTTGGTTTTTAATAAGTGTTTGACTAATAAACACTAATTTTGCTCAGAGAATCTCCCAGATTGAGTTTTTCGAAAAACCACTTAGGTAGATGCAATAATCACTACTCTAAGGGTACAAAGAATATATTAATAGCAAGTGAGGTTATAATTCTGGTATGAATGCTGCATGCTCTTTATTTTCCTATACCCTTATTTCCTCACCCACTTAATATGGATGCCTTAAAGTTTTCTCGCATAAAAGTTATAAATACAAATGAAATCACATTTTAAAAGTGCTTCATGCATTGTTGGGAGATTAAATTAGAACAATATTTTCTAGTGGGTACTTTTGGTGAAAAGCTGTAGAATTTTGTATGCTTTTTGACCCAATGATTCCACCTTTAGGGACTTATTTTAAGGAAATAATCAGGGATGTGCATAAAGCTTTTGCTTCAGGGACATTTATTCCTCTAATTTCATGACAGCAAAAGTACCGGAAGCAACCAAATTAGGGGTTTGGATAAGTAAATTATAGTAGATCCATACATTAAAATGCTAGATAGCAGTGAGAAACGACGATGTGGAAAATGTTCATGACTTTATATATTGAATAGTTTCCATGTCACTAAATTAAAAAGCATGTAACAAAATAATATTTACTATAATTATATTTTTGAATTAAATATGTATTTAAAAAGACAGAGAGTATGTGCTAAAATGTTATTAGTGGTTATCTATGTTGGAGATAGATATGGATTTTATTTTCTTATGTTTGCTTAATACTGTATTACTTTTATATAATAATTTTGTTTTTGCTTATTACAGAAGATTTATGGAATAGAATTTATAAGATAAAGCATTTTTATGCTTACCTCTTGAATAAGGACACTATAATAATGAGAACTCAAATTCAAAACTCTGCATCTTTAAGAGCTTTGCCAACTGACATTTGTCCTTGTCACAGACACAACACTTTTCTATTTATGTTTACAGCATTGAAAAATGTACAATATCCTACAGTACAAGGAGGGAGATTTGTAATAAAGTCCTCCATCTCAGTGTATGAGTATACCTGTAAATCATTCAGCAGACTTATATTAAGGTTAAGCCTCAAAGCAGCAGATGTATCAAACAAACAAAATTTGAGCATATATGCACTATCTGCATCTTTGTTAGTCTGTGTAAGCATGGCTGTCTTGCTAAACTATATTCCAGAGCTACATTATTGCTCATTCTATATATATTTATTTTTGGGCTATCTGTTATCAGTTGGGCCCAGTACCATGATTCTAGAAAATTAAGCTGCCAATGGCTTCTTGGAATAAGAGTCCTCACAGATACTTAATAATGCCTCCAGGATAGTTCAGGTCCTGGACACAATATCAAATGAGCAAAAGACATTTGCCCCACCTTCAAGAAACTTGTTTTCTGATTAAAAAGGGAAAAAACAAATACATATATTGAATGAATACGAAAAAATGCCATTCATCCATCCTTTCAACAAGATTTATCTTGAACTTATTGATGATGGGCAGCTTTCCAGACAGAGTAGAGAGAATATATGTTCCAATTTTATAATATAATTAAGGGTCAGATAATACCAAATACTATAATTTAGGGAAAGGAGGGAGTAATATTAGTCCCACAAAAATTACTTCAGAGCTGGAAGGGACCTCAAGAGCATCTTGTCCAAAGAAAAGCTAGCATGATTATATAAAGGTGGAAATTAAGCAGATGGGGAAGGCTTCTAGTAGAAGTAGAGCTTGGGGGTGGAAATGAAATGATGGGTGGAATGTGGTGAAGAAAAATGACAGAAGAGTACTCTACCAAAGGAAGAACAAGCAAAGGAACTCAACTGGGAAAGGTTATGCTATGGTTTGAATGTGTCCCCCAAAAACCATGTGTAGGAAAATTAATCATCAATGCAATAGTATTAGGATATGAAGCCTAATTATAGGTGATTAGGTCATGAGGGCAGATAATGCCATTATCACAGGAGTGGGTTTGCACACTCTTGATTTCTTTCTCTCCCTCTCTTTGCTCTTTCGCCACGTGATGGCTTCTGTCTGTCATGCTATGATGCAGCAAGAAGACTCTTGTCATATGCTGGCACCTTTATCTTGGACTTACCAGCCTCCAGAACTGTGAGAAATAAATTTATGCCCATTACAAATTACTCAATTTGTGGTATTATGTTACAGCAGCACAAAACACACGAAGACAGCATATGACTTATAAGTGGGCTAAGAGGTAAGAGCTGATTATTTACCCAAGGTCCAAACACAGGCAGAAAAAGATTCTCTATTGATTCAAAACATACTACAGGTACAAAGAATGAAGCTCTTAAAGATATTATTCTCCCTTAAAAGAGAGATTGTGAGTAGATAAACAGCCCCAAATAGTTGATCACCTCTATTCCTTAAAGGAAAAAAAAATCGAAGGGTTAAATATAAAATGAACAATTGTAAAAAGTCTGTAGACTGAAAAGAAAGCTCTGTAGTTTTTCTAGCTGTACAAGTACTTCTGATATCATATTTTTGAAGCAAGAATCAAAATAATTCCTTATGAATGCTAGTTTTGTCACTCCCCATAGCACTAAGTCTTTTTAGAGTTCTAAGATTCAATCTTAGAATCATTCTTTATTTTAAAATAGAATGATCATATTTCCACTTCTGGGCAGGATAGAATATGACGGATCATATTTATATTCCCACCTGATACAATCACAGAAACAAGACAAAATACATAAAACAGTGGTGCTCAAATAGCTGGAAATTAGACCATGAAGGACAGTGAGCCCTGAGAGATGGAAACAAATGAGATTAAACCTATTATTGACAAAATTTACTATTTTGAGAGCATTTTCAGGTTATGGTGCAGAAAGGGGAACCTAAGCAGAGTCTAGTGGTGTTACTGAGTTGAGGAGATAGAGCTGAAAGTCTGGGGAAATCAGACAACTAGAGATAGTTGGAGAGAGTACCAGAGAGGAGAGAGGTGCATAGAGAGAGGGACCTGTGGATTTTCAGAACATTCTGCCCAAGTGCTCAGTAGAGTACTGATCAAAGCATGAGAATGGGTAAACCACCTTAGGCTGGGGAAAGACTCATCAGATAGAATTACAGAGAACAGTGCCTGACATTCACACTAAGCCAGAAATAATATGCTATCATCAGCTAGGCTAGGAAGAGTCATAATTCATGGGGCATTGGGTAGAGTACTCAGGAAGTTCCTGCCTCAGTAGTAGGGAATAATTAGCTCTGACTGAACATTGCACCAGAGCTGCCTAACAAATCATAAAAATACTATCTGAAAAGACTGAACTGTTTCCAAATAATATAATTGTATCCCTGAATAAAGCTTAAGAATAATTATAGGAACACAAAAATATCCAGAACCCAGCAAAGTAAAATTCACAACAATTGGTATTAAATCAAAATTGCAAGGCATGAAAACAAGCAGGAAAATAAGACCCATAATGAAAAGAATAATCAATCAATCAAATCTGACCCAGACTGACACAGATGTTAGAATCAGTAAAGATTCTAAAATAGTTATCACTGTATTCTATATGTTCAAAATATTATGTAGAAACATGAATGATATAAAAAAATTCAACTTCCATGTTTGAGAAAACATAGAAACTTCCATGAAAATCATCAATTGATAAAAAATCATCAGTTGATAAAAATAAACTGGATGGGATTATTAGAAGGTTAGAAATGGCATAAGTCAAGATTAGTGAACTTTCTGATATAGCAATAGAAACTGCCCAAAGCAAAAAAGACTCAAAAAATAGAAAAAAAGAACTCAAAAATAGAAAGAGAAAAGAAAATGAAGGAAGGAAGAGAGCATCAGTGAGCTATGGGAGAACTTCAAACAACATAAGAGATGTGTAATTGGAGTCCCTGAAGGAAATGAAAGGGAGAAAAAGAAAAAGCTTTTTGAAGAAACAACAGGTATACGTTTTCCAAATTTGATGAAAACTATAAGCCCAGAGATCCAAGAAGCTCAATGAACCCGCAAAACAAGAAATATATAAGTAAACTCTTCCAAGGTACATCATAATCAAATTGGACTAAACCAGTAATAAAGAGAAAACCTTAAAAGAAGCCAAAGAAAGTAAGATACGTTATACAGAGAGGAATAAAGATAAAGATGGCATCATATTTCTTGTCGGAAATAATGCAAGCTCAAAGACAGTGGAGAAACATCTTTAAAGTACTATAAAAATTATCAATCTATAATTCTACATTTAGTTAAAAAAAGTATTTCAAAAATGGAGACAAACAAGAAAAGACTTTTTCAGACTTAACATCGAAAGAATTCATCAATATCAGACCTGCAGTATAAGAAATATTAAAGGAAGTCCTTTAAGCAGAAGGAAATGATAGTAGAAAGAAACACATATCTATGCAAAGGAATGAAGAGAACTAGAAATGGTAACTACCTGGGTAAATTTATAAGAATTTTAGTTATGACTTAAACCTCTTGAAAAGATAATTGACTGCTTAAAGAACAAAACAAATAAATAAACAAACTCAGTATATCATGGACTTTATATCAGATGCATAAGTAAAATTTATGACAACTATAACATAAAAGATGAGAGGAGAAAAATGGAGCCACACTATGGTAAAGTTGTTATTCTATATGTGAAATGATATAGTATCACTTGAAGGTAGACTGTGATAAGTTAAAGGTGAATATCATAAACCCTAATGCAACCACTGGGAAAAATGTTGTAGGTAATAAGTCAACAAAGGATATAAAATGAAAATTTAAAATAATAAAAACTATGGAGTAAAGGAGGAAAAATGAGAATAAAGAGCAGGTGGGACAAACAAATAGAAAGCAGATAGCAAGATGGTAGATGTAAAGCAAAGAATATCAATAATCATGTTAACTGTAAATTATCTAAAGATCCAATGAGAAGGCAGATTGTCATCACAAAAGAAAACAAGACTGATTTTATGCTGCCAACAAGAAATATAATTTATTGACTTAATGGACATTGGAAACTCAGAAGGCAGACTGTGGGAGGGGGCTGTGGGATGAAAAATTACCTATTGGATACAATGTACACTATTCAGGTGATGGGTAAATTAAGAGCCTAGATTTCTCCACTATGTAATTCATGTAACAACAACAACAAAAAAAAAACACTTCTACCCCCTAAATCCACTTAAATAAACAATGGAAATAAAAAAAATACAATTTAAATATTATGACATAGATAGGCTAAAAGTAAAAAGATGATAATAGAATATCATGCTAACATTAGTCAAAAGAAAGCTTTAATGGCTATGTTAATGACAAAATAGATTATAGAGCAAGGAATATAAACAGGGATAGAGAAGATCAGTTCATAATGAAAAGAGAGTTAATTCATCAGGAGGATATATAAATCCTAAAGATTTATTAATCTAATAAAACAGTTTTAAAATACATGAAGCAAAAACTGATAGAGCAGCAAGGGGAAATAGACAAATCCACAATTATAGTTGGAAATTTTCATGCTTCTTTCTTAATAATTGATAGAACAAATGGATAGCAAGTAAGCACAGATATACAAGACTTGAACAACACTATCAAACAACTGTACTTGATTGACATTTATAGAATAGTCCGCTCAATAAAAATACAGAAAATATTATCTAATAAACTGAAAAACAATCATTAGAAGAACAGATAAGAGGCAAAAAAATACTTGCAGAAGAAACGTGTATGGTATCATATATAACTTTGCATTTAATTAGAAAAGATAATATTTATGTACAATCAATATCCTTATTCTTTGGTTCATATATTAAATCACTGAATACAGAAAAAACCCTCTCAAGTGCATAAGGAACATTTATCAAGCTAGACCATATTCTGAGATATAACACAAGTATCAAAAAATTTATAAGTATGCAAGTCACACAAATTAGATTCTCTAACCATAATGGAATAAAATTAAAAATCAATAACTGAAAGATATTTGGAAAATCCCCAAATATTTGGAAAGTAAATAACATGACACACTTCTAAACAACCCATGGATCAAATAAGAAGTAAAAAGAGAAATTTTGAAGTACTTAGTACTAGATGAAAATGAAACACAACATATGTGAATTTGTGGACTGCTGCCAAAGCAGTACTTATGTAGAAATGTATGGTATAGAATGCCTATCATAGAAAAGAAGATATCAAATCAATGACCTCAGCTTCCACCCCAAGAAAATAGAGAAAGAAGAGCAAGATAAGCAGAAGAAAGGAGATAATAAAGATCAAAACTGAAATCAATTAAATAGGAAACAGAAAAACAGAAAAAAAAATCAATGAAACCATGAGTTTTTCTTTGAAAAAAAAATGATAAAATTGATAAATGTCTAGGCAGATTCCTCAGGACAAAGAGAAATAAGACACAAATTACCAGTATCAGGAAAGGGAGAGGTGATATTACAGATCTTACATATATTGAAAGTGTAAGAAGGGAATATTATGAACAACTTTATGCCAATAAATTTGTCAGCTTAGATGAAGTGGAAAAATTCCTTGAAAGACACCAATGAGATAAACTTACTCTAGAAGACAGAAAGCCTACATTAAGAAAATTAAATCTGTAGTTTAAAACCTTCTCACAAAGAATATTCTAAGCTGAGATGACTTCACTGATAAATTCTACCAAATATATAAGGAATAAATAATAACCAATTTTACACAAACTTTTCCTAGAAATTGAAGAGGAAGGACTACTTTCTAACTGGTTTTATGAGGCCAACATTGCTCTCACATCAAAGCCAGGCAAACATAAGAAAATAAAACTATAGACAAATATCTCTCATATTGCATTAACATAGATACAAAAATTATAAAAAAAATTTTACCAGTAATATAAAAAAGAATAATACATTATGATGACAACATTTATCCTGGGAATTTGGTTTTGGTTTAACATTTGAAAATGTAAACAATCTTCAAAAGTTCTGCACAAAAACAAGCTAAAAACCAAACCAAACCACATGATCATTTCAACAGAAGTGAAATACACTTGACATAATTCAGCTTACATTTTTTGATAAAAACTCTCAGCAAGCTAGAAATAGTAGGAGACGTCAACTTGATAAAGGGCATTGTGATAGGCAGATTCTAAGATGGCTTCCAATGATCCCTACCTCCTTTGGGATCCCTTCCCCTGAATGTGGGCCTGCCTAGTGGTAACTCACTTTTTATGAAAAGAATCCTGTAAAGTATTGGGATGCCACTTCTGAGATTATCTTACAAAATGAGTGTGACTTCCATTTTGTTTGCTCTCTCTTGCTTTGAGGGAAGCCAGTTGCCAAGATATGGCCTGCCCTATGGAGAGCCCCATGTGGCAAAGAAATGATAGAGTCCCCCTCAACAGCCAGTGAGGAACTGACACCCGCAATCAAACATCCTATGAGGAAATGAATCCTGCCAACAACCACATGAGTGAGCCTGGAAGCAGATCTTCCCTGAACATAGACTTCAGATGAAACAATAGCACTCCTAATACCTTGATTACAGCCGTGCGAGAGACCTTGAGCCATGTCTTAGCTGGAATTCCTGACCCACGTAAATTGTGAGATAATAGATGTTAGTTGTTTTACATTACTAAGTTTTGGGGTAATTTGTTATACAATCATGGGAAATGAATATAGGCATGTGCAAAGAAAACTACCACTAATGTCATACTTAATAATGAAAGACTACATGACTTCCCCCTAAAATCAGGAATAAGAAAAAGATGTTTGCTCTCACCACTTCTATTTAACATTGAGTTGGAGTTCTGTCCTGTACAATCAAACGTGGATAATAAATAAAAAGCATCTAGATTCGAAAGGAGGAGGTAAAGAACTCATTATTCTTAAACAGTGTGATCATCTATCTAGAAAATATGTTTACATATACAAAAAAATACTACTAGAACTAAAACCTAACTTTAGCAAGGTTCAGAATACAAGATCAATATATAAAAATCAATTGCATTTCTATATACAGATGGTCCCCTACTTACGATAGTTTGACTTACAGTTTCTTTAACTTTATGCTGGTGGGAAAGCAATATGCGCTCAGTACAAAATGGCAAGATACTCTCTCACAATGCTGGACAGCAGTAGAAAAACAGAGCTCCTAGTCAGCCACACCATCACTAAGGTGAACAATCTACACTCTATAATGTATTGTGCTGCCAGATGATTTTGCTCAATTGTATGCTAATGTAAATGTTCGAGCACTTTTAAGGTAGGCTAGGCTAAAGCTATAATGTTTGGTAGGTATATTAAATGAATTTTCTACTTACAATGGGTTTATCAGATGTAACTTTACAATAAACTGAGGAGCATCTATACTAGCAACAACCATAAATTGAAGTTAAATAAATAATAACATTTATAATAGCATCAAAAATATGAAACAGGGATAAATCTGGCAAAAGATGTGAAAGACCTGCTCACCAAAGATTACAAAACACTGCTTAGAGAAATTAAACAAGACCTAAATATTAATAAATGGAGAGGTATACCTTGTTTGTGTGTCAGAATACTTGATATAATTAAGATATGAATTCTCCCTAAATTTATCTATAGATTTAACATAATTCCAATCAAAGTCTCAGCAGGTCTCTTTTTTGTTGAAAATGAAAATCAGATTCTAAAATTCATATGAACATACAAAAGACCTCAAATGGCCAAAATAACTTTGAAGAAAAACAATTTTGGAGGACTTACACTACCTGACTTCAAAACTTATTATAAAGCTGTAGTATTCAACACAGTATGGGATTAGCATTAAGACAAACAAATAGATCAATGAAACAGAATAGAGTTCAAAAATAGACTCATACACATAGAGACAACTGATTTTAGATAAACATTCGATATCAATTCAATGGAGAAAGATGACTTTTTAACAATTAGTGCGGAAATAATTGGATAATCTTATGCAAAAACAAACAAAAAAGGCTTTGGTTGATGATACCTCATACCATATACAAAAATTAACTCAATATGGATCCTAGATCTAAATTTAAAAACTAAAACTGTAATATTTCTGGAAGAAAACATAGAAGAAAATCTTTGTGTTGGATTATGCAAAAATTTCTTATACCATAAAAAAAGCATGATCCATTAAAAAATTGGTAAATTGGACTTCAAGGAAGTTAAATACTTTTGCTCTTCAAAAGACACTGTTAAGAGAATGAACAGATAAACCACAGACTGGGAAAAAATATTTGCAAAGCCTATGTCTGATATAAACCTTCTATTCAGAATATATAAAGAACTCTCAAAACTCAATAATAAGAAAACAAACGACTCAATTAAAAAATGTTCAAAAGATTTTTACAGACACTTCACCAAATATATACTGATGGCAAATAAGCACACAAAAGTATTGTTAATGTAATAAGTCATTGAGTAAATGCAAATTAAAACTACAATGAGATACCGTTATACATCTATGAAATTAAATTTATATTAAATTGAAATTATAGACTGACTATACCAAGATTTAGTGAAAATACAGAGGAACCAAAACTTTCATACACTGCTACTGATAATATAAAACAAGACAGACACTTTGAAAGATGTTTTTGCAGTTTCTTAAAATGTTAAAAATATACCTACCATATAATCTAGAAATTTCATGTGTAGGTGCTTACCCAAGAGAAAAGAAAGCCCATGTGCATACAAAGACTTGTGCATGTATGTTCATAGCAACTTTCTTTGTAACAGCCCAAAACTGAAAACAAATGTCCATCAACAGGTGAATATGTCAACATTTAGCATATCCATACAATGGAATTCTCCTCAATAATGAAAAGGAATAAACTATGATCCAACCAGCAACATGGATAAAACTCAAAGTAACTATGCTGAATGAAAGAACCCAGACCTTCTCCTCCCAAAAAAGAATATGTAATTTATGATTATATTAATATAAAATTTTAGAAAATGCAAGCTAATCTATCTAAACTAATTGTCTAAACAAACTAAACTAATCTATGACAGAAAGCAGACAGTGTTTGTTTTGGGGTGATGCATATTGTGATAAGGGTTTCACAGATATACATATATATCAAAACTTATCAAATTATATACTTTAAATATGTGCAGCTTATTTCAATTATACTTCAATAAAGCTGTGGAAAATTAAAGAAAAAAGAAAAATACAAAATGATTATAACTCTTACTTGAAAGGACTATTATGATGATGAAATGAAATACTGTATACTCAAGGACTTTGGAAATAAACATTGTACAATGTGAGCCACTGTTATTATCTGTGCCTATTCCTTATTAATTTTAAGTGTTGATGATAAAGTGTACTTACACAAAATTTCACAAGACTTTTCTTGGTATGTGGGGAGTCTGTCTGCAATTATTGCACCATATATAGTAGTTTTAATTCCTTAAAGCCTCATGTGGCATAAATCAGCAATCCTTCATTTGCCAAAACATGACATATATTAAATCTTTCTCCCTCCCTGTCTCTCAATCTTGACCCTGATTACCTTCCAGATGCTCTATAAGGATGGTTGGAAGCACTATTGGGTTCATCATTTATTCAGCATATATAACACAGCTATTTAAAAATTTACCGCCTAGATGCATATTGTCATTGAAGTTAAAATAAAACACACTAAGTGTAAGTTCCATTTTTCAAAAGGCTTATCCAATAAGTCAAACCAGAGAAAGTGGAAAGTCTGGCTTCTAAATGCAAAATCAGGAAAAATATCTGTACCTTGTCCAATCAAACATTTGAGACCGAGTAAACTCCTTGGGAAAGCTTAATTTTTTATTACCAATTTATGAGTTTAGGGATAAAATGTTTTAGGAGTCTCATTGCTAAGCCAGAGGAATCAATATTTTCCTGTTAACGGGCAAGCTGTCACATAAACAAATCAGCTGAAAACCTCCATTTAGCAGCTCAGGAAAAATGCCTGTTCTAGAAGCACACCGAAGCCAGTTCTTTGTTGTATTTTGATCTCCTAAACTGGGCCAGCAAAACCCCTACCAGCTTCTGTTCTAGTGAGTGTATGTATCACTGTGCCATAGCTATTTAGGAGATTTTAATTCATTTTGCTAAATAATGGGTTGTAATCTGTTCATTCAATAACAAAGCTCTTCTTCTTTGTTATTTGGGAAAAGGGAGTTTAGGGCCTTATGTTGGTTCAATTCATCATGTCCTTTCTCCTTCTCCTGCAGTTACAAATGTGATAGATCATAAAATTCCCTAGCAAGGCTGAGGTCATAACTTTTGAGATTAGAGAGGAAAAGAAAGACCCTGAGACCAAGATAATTACTTTTCTAAGGGCTTCCCGTTTGCAGAGCTGTTTCAGTGTCCATCTTATTTTTTGTTTTTCACCGTTCTGAATCCTAAAATAAGTGCAGTGCTTCTGATCATTGAATGGAGATAGGAGTGAATGTTAAGATGTACTTCTGTGTGCTAAATGAGTCTTTGACTCATGCTATGCTGAGACCTACTCCCACTTTGAATAACTGAATAGTCATTCATTCAACCAATGCTAAGTCAATGAATTCTAGGCACCAGGCATTGTGCTAGGTGCTAAGGACCAAACAACCTTTAAGGTGCAGTCCTTTTGCTGAAGGGAAATAATATGTCAATGTAACATATTTCATGTGTGAATTGATGTATAAAGTGTGGTATGCATACAAACTTTTTGGAAGCAATTTACTGCATGAAGCAAGACATTCCTCTGTGTGTGTATTCATGTGTGCTTCATGTGTGTGTATTTTAGCTCTTTGTTATAGCACAGTACTGATAAGGAATGTGTCAGGCAGCATTTATTAAAGTTGGTTATGTACCAACTCCATCAGAATCATATGGAAGTGTTTGGTAAAAAAAACAAAAACAAAACAAAGAAAACCAGTCTTGGGTTCTACTGCAGTTCTAATTAATCAGAATCTCTGAGAGGTGAGGCCTGGGAATCTGAATACCTAGTGCACATCAAGTTTTAAAAAGTGCTGTGGTATGAACAAGTTCCAAGAATGATCTCAGTTTTTAAAATATGAAAATGGCTTCTCATATGTAATGACAGAAAAATACAGATGGCCTCCCACAACTCCTGGAAAAGACATAGAAGCTTCATGGTGTTAATGGTGGCTCAGGATCACTCCCTCTGAAATAGTAGTGCTATCTTACCAGGGAGGAGCAGAAATGTTCCATAGGGGAAGATCTTACCAGCAGAGAGGGGCAGTGGGAAGAAAAGGCTCAGTAATGGGAAAATGAGCACTTGGTTCTCACTCAGCTTCTCTGATCATTACTCTTATTTTTTGAATGCAAGGCAAAAAACCACAGAAATATACTTTCCCCACATCAAATGTTAATCAATGCCTTCTCTGCCTATTGGATTAGGTCATTGTGAGGTGCAAGGGAAATAAAGTCATAGCAGTGGTTTGAAAAGAATGGAGTGCTTAAGAAATGCAAAGGATTTATCTTATTCCTCCATTACCATTTCTCCTTCTAAAAGTATCTGAAAGCAAAGTAATGTCCTCTCTATTCAGATGGAATGGGAGATGGTTGGCTTTCGTGTACCACCATCCTTCTTGCCAAAGACTAGTAACTCCCCCTACTGTTTCTTTGCCTCAGTCCTGAAGCAACCACTGGAGTATGGAGGAGGCTACTGTGTTAGGATCCTAGAGCCATGTGAGAGGCCCACTATCTATGCCTCCTTGAGCATTCAATTCTTTTAATTGAGAAAATCTGTGGGTTTGGAGTCATTAGGATTAATACCCAGTGTTTACACTGGGCATAGGAAACCGGTAACTTGTTGCCATGGCAACAAGATTTCCGGTGAGATTTTTTTTTTTTTTAACTGGACTTCCTTAAATGGCAACATCTGCAGCACTGCCATTCTTTGTCTCAACAAAAAATGCAGTGGCTTAAGACAATAAACACTCGTCAATTCTCAGTTTCTATGAGTCAAGAATCTAGGAGCTGCTAGTGGGATTCTTTGACTCAAGGTGTTAGCTGGACTTGCAGTCTCATCTTGGGGAGGATTAGCTTCTAAGCTCACTCACATGATTGTTGGCAGGATTCAGTTTTCTGGGGCCTGTTGGACTGCGAGTCTTAAGTTCTTGCTGGCTATTGGCCAGAGGCCTCCCTCAATTCCTTGCCACATGGACATATTCATAGAGCAGCTCACAATATGGCAGTTTGCTTCCCACAGAGTGAGGACTCTCTGAAAAAAAGAGAGAACTAATCTCAGAAGGAACATCCCATGACTTTTGCCATATCCTAGTAGTTAAAATTAAGTCACTAGATCCAGTCCACACTCAAGAGGAGGAGAGGAGATTACACAGCGACATGAATAGTAGGAGGCAGGGATCACTAGGGGCCCTCTTAGAAACATTTCTTCCAATGTCAATTAGTGGTTTGTCAGTCAATGACTGATATTTGTCATGTATCTTCTCTACATAGAAGGTAAATAGTCAAGTGTTTGAACAGTATAAAATGTGCTTGATTCTTTACTAAAGCATTTTCTCTATCTCATCATATTACCACATATGAAACAAATTTATTTGTAGTCTTTAAGTCTATGGTTATAGCACAGAGAATGTAAATGTTATTTGAGGACATGGAATGACTTATTCTAGGTAATCAAGTTGGGGGAGTCTTCATGAGCACATAAGCGGTATCTAGAATTTATAGAGGATACAGCTTGACAGTATTGACTTGGGAATCAAGGAGCTTTTTTGAAATTTTTATTTTTAATTTTTATGGATACATAATAATTATACATATTTATGGGGTACATGTATTGTTTTGATACAGGCATACAATGTGCAATGATCACATCAGGGCAATTAGGATATCTGTTACTTCAAACATTTATCATTTCTTTGTTCTAGGAACAATCCAATTCCACTTTTACAGCTGTTTTTAAATATACAATAAATTATTGTTGTGAGCTGCCCTATGAATATGTGCCCATGTAGTGAGTCACCCTATTGTGTCACCGAATACCAGATCCCATCCATTCTTTCTAACTATATTTTTGTACCTAGTTAACCATGCCCTCTTTATCCCTCCCTCCACACTACCATTCCATCTGGTAACCATCATTCTACTTTCTAGCTCCATGAGGTCAAATTTGTTTTTTAGCTCCCACATATGAATGAGAATATGTGATGTTTGTCTTTCTATGCCTGGCTTATTTGACTTAATACAATGTCCTCTGGTTCCATCCATGTTGTTGCAAATGACAGGATTTCATTCTTTTTTAATGGTTTAGTAATACTCCATTGCATATATACACTACATTTTCTTTATCTACTCATCCATTCATGGACACTTAGGTTGATTCCGTATCTTTGCTATTGTATATAGTGCTGCAATAAAGATGGGTGTACAAATATATCTTCTATATACTGATTTTCTTTCTTTTGGATACATGCCCAGCAGTGGGATTGCTGGATCATATGATAGTTCCATTTTTAGTTTTTTGAGGAACCTTTATGTTGTTCACTATGGTAGCTGTATCAATTTACAAATTCAAATTCTGACTCAGCTGTTTCGTAGCTTTGTGACTTTGGGTAAATAAGTTAATTTCTCTAAGTCTCAATTTATTAGACAAAATAATACAGGTTAAAAATAGTTCCTGCATCATAGGATTATTTTAAGGACTAAATGAAGTCTTGCATTTGAAAAGAGGAACACTGAGCCAGACACACAGTAGGTAATATGTACTCAATAAATACCATGTTAATATATGATTTATTGAGATCCTGAAGTAGAGTGGAGATTACCAGATCACTTCTGTTTGAGGAATTTGGAATTTGGAGTTCATTCTACTATTAGTTAGAACTCCCTACACTATGATATTGCCTTTTCCTTTATTTTCCCCATTATATCAAGAATTTGGTTGTGTTTTAATGTCCTCTAAAGCACATTTCATCCTTTACCCTCACATCTACCTTCTCTTGGGGTCAAACCTTAGAGTTTTGACATATTCCTCAGCAAAAACCACCATTAGAGTTTTATAGTAATCCATTTTCAGGTAAATATAATGTATTAGAGGAAGAATTCCTGCCTCCACCAAGCTTGAAGAGTGATTTATGTACCATGACAGGTTAAAATGAGCTAGTTTCCCACACTGATATAAAACAGGTACTGGGAATTTTGTCCTTCCTGGTTCCTGACTCTGCTCACTTAAAAGGTGATTTATTCTGATCCACTTCTCTATTTTTTCTGACTTTGCCATTATTTTCTCATGAGCAGACATCACTTCAAGTTTTCTTAATGCTTTCGTCCTGGGGGCAAGTCTCTGGAAATCACTGGCCAAGCTTTCCTGAGTTTATTTCGTTGAGGCTTTGTTTCCTCCCTGCAGCAGAGTCAATGTTTACATTCCCTATTGAGTTTGCTTCAGCCTCAGTCTTGGGATTTTTTGCCCCATTCCCCCTCCATCACTGCCCTCATGCTTCCACCTGCATCTGGTACCAGCCATAGTGGACTGTTGGAACTAAGGATCCCTTGTGTTTTTGCCCCTTCCTGAGAACTTTGTAGCTTAACATTCCTATTTATCTGCTCCTCTGCATCCTTGTGAGTTTACAGCTTTGGTTGCCTAGGGCATAGGAAATATCATGTGCTTTGATTGATAGCTTTGACTTGGAATAGATAATTGATGCCACTCATCCTTAGTCAGTTACTGACACCCAAACAATACAGTTTTGTATGACAGGAATAGTATCCTGTTAAAAGAAAATTGGATATCGGCTGGTTACTTTTGTAAATAGATACTTTTCCAGGTATTCTTTGAAAATAAATGAACTAGACCTTCACCCTGAAACTTGAGTACAATCTGTGTTTAACATTGCTAAAGAGTTTAAAACCAGTCAGCTTCTTCTTCTCTTGTGCTGAGTTCCCCGCTGTGTGGAATCAAATAGGGAGAACAAGATGCCAAAGGAAAACAATTCCTGAATGCTAACTGCCTGCCAGGCCCTGAGCCCTGTATTTTACCCGGATGGCTCATCTACTGTTCACAAGAACCTTGAGAAGTAGGTATACTATCCCCATACTACAGATGGAAAAATTGAGGCCCAGAGAGGCTCCAGAATTACACATAAATGGTTGATCTAGGATTTAGTCACAGCTATGTCTGTCTGGATCTCAAAGTTTACTCCTGTTTAGCTCATCAGAAGAGCACTCTACTGGTCACTATCGTTGAGGCCCAGGTACTTGTCACAATAATAATATTTAAAATCTGTATCACATTTTCTAATTTTTAATTAAATCCTTGTGACAATCCTGTGAGGTAGTTATTATTATTATCTCTATTTTACAGATGAAGAAACTAGTGGCAAAGCCAGAATCTAAAGGCAGGTAGTATGGCTCTGCAGTCTCAGTATGCACATAATCTCCCATACTCACAAACATATTTGATCAATTAATCAGATTATTAGCAAATCTCTTTGTTTCAGTTAACCATTTGCTGTATAACAAACTACTCCCAAAACATGGTAGATTAAAAGAATCATTTTATCTTGTTCATGATTTTATGAGTTAGGAATTCAGATGGGTCCTTCCTGAATCCATGTGGCATCAGTTGGGATGACTGGGCCTGGAAGATCTGTTTCCAAAGTGACTTCACATATATACCTGATGCCTCCTTCTTCCTCACTCATTTTCTCTGTCTTCATATGACATTTCAACTTCTATAGGACTTGGACTTCTCAAAGTATGGTGGTCTTAGTGTGGTTATACTACTAACTTGGTGGTTGTCTTCTAAGATGAAGGAAGAATTTGCCAGACTACCTAATGGTTTTGCCCAGAATTGGCATAGTGCCATTTCTGCCATAGGCTAGGAGGAAAAGCATTCACAGGGCCTACTCTGTTTTAAGGGGTAGAGAAATAGACTCCCCCTCTTACTGGGGAGGTGGCAAGGTCACATTGCAGAAGACTGTGTGGATGTGTCATTTAAAAAATGCAATCTGCCATACCTTCCTACCCAACACAATCAGTCATGGTTTAGAGACTTAAATGTCATAAATAGAATCAATCTGGTAAAGGAATGGCTGTTTATCTCACAGTGCTGTGTCATCTATTTTAGCACTGTAATTTAAGAGTGTCCTTACATAATATATGAATGTATGTATTCTATATTAAGTCTACAACAAAGCAACCCAATAATGTTTCTTGAATGAATAAAATTTTATAATTTTTGATGCCCAGGAAAATTATCTAGCAATAGAGACCCATTTTGATCAAAATTTGAAAAAAATTTCAAGAGAATGTAAAGTCTATTGAAAGGAGGGGTCATAGATGAAACAAAGTTTGTTTTATGAAATAAGGATTGAACATACGCCATACACATAGACCTTTGTCATCTGGACCAGCTTAATACAAGGAAGTCTGCTGTTCATCCTGAGCACACATTAGCCATCACAGAGCATGAAGGTGTGCTTATATCTTCAAGGAGGTTGAATGCAGATTGTACCAGAAATTGGCCTGAATTTGAAAGAATATGTCAATCAAAAGCTATTAAAGTGAGTCCAAGAGCCACATGAGCTGAGAACATGAAGAACATGCCTCTGTACGATGTAACATTTGCAGTAATATGCTTTAGTGGCTGTGGATTCAATATGGAGGTGTCTCTTCTGTGTGGAATCCATGATGCTTTCAATTTTTTTAAAAATCTCTTTTGCCGATGTTCTTAGAATTATCAAGTATTTGTCAAAATAACAATGATATCTTTTGTATGAGTGTAGCATGCTGCTATAATCTACACTACATTTGTGGAATTAACTATGCTACCATCTCTACCCTTTTACGTGTTCAGTAAATATTTATACAATATACTCATACTGTTTGCTACTGTGTGTTGTTACAAAAGAACATAGCAAGAAAACCTGTGGTGTGGCTCATTTATCATATTGGGCATCAATGTTCAAGCCATTATTACTGTAGGAATTATGTGTCTTCAGGAATTTTCTAATAGCATTCCC
The DNA here is from genome assembly GCA_008750895.1 of Mirza zaza. NCBI lineage: Eukaryota > Metazoa > Chordata > Mammalia > Primates > Cheirogaleidae > Mirza > Mirza zaza. The sequence continues at coordinate 90,481 of VSMD01134552.1, forward strand.
AAGGCGTTATATGAGAACATAGGAGCTTATAAACAAATCCACTTCATCTGGATTCAGATCTTGAACCACCTCACACAAAGAATAGAAGCATACCTCTTTCTCTAAGCCTAAGATTAAAAATATAGATCTTTAGCATCTAATCATATGAGGTATCTTTGAACAATGCCTATGGTCCAAGCTTTCTTGGCTACACTGATTATGCCTTCCATTATGCTCATTGATAAGGGCAAGTTTAAGGGGGTCATATGGGCACTTTGAAAATAAGACATATAAACAGCACTCACATCCTTTTTCTGGACTCTGATAAACTCGTTTTGGTGTTCTTTCTGAGGGGAAGGTATTATATGATTTGACCTCATGATATTATCTCTTTTGTTCTTTAACAATCATAATTAAGACCAGGTACACTTATTCATCAAGGATCAATTTAAGTGTAAGACCTTTGGTTCCACCCTGGCCTTGGCCATCGTTTCATTGTTTGCATTCTTAGATTCTGTCTTTGGCCAGGTGTTTAATGAGGTCTGATTCAGGGACCAATAGACGATGACTTTGCTAAAGAAATTAAGGCATTTTCATAGAAGATTGCAACAAAAACACAAATATATCCCTGTGAAAAATAGAAATGAAATATCAGAATGCCCATGGTTTCCTATTGCTGTGGGTGGTATATACCCTACTCAATATGTACCTGTTGGAGGTCAAGTTCCCAAGAACTAGGCTCTGAGATAGAGATGTGGATACAGGAGAATTATTAGGGAATCCTTTGAGGATTAAGAAGTATGGGGAAATGAAAGAAACAAGATTAGGCAGAAGGAGTCATTGAATTGAAAAGCAGTTACAACAAAGGCCTCAGCCAACCCTATGAGGACCTGAAGACTTGGGATGGTTCTGAAGAATTTTTCCAAATTGGGTCAAGTGGGTCAAGTCTTTATATATGAAGATTGACCAGTCATTGGATGTCAGTTACCCCACAAGAAGTGGGTATGACCTTGGGTGAGTCAGATCTCTTCAGCAGAAGGCAATTTCTAGAAAGGGCTAACAGCTTAAGGTTGACAGCTACCAACATTCCCAAAACCTGAGAGAATGAGTGCTTTAATACTGGAGGTAGCATCTTAGCAGCACACCATAGCATCTAGTATACTGCTTATAATATGTAAAATAAGCACCTATGTGACAATTAAAGACATTCAGGTCTTTCTCGATCTTTTTGTTATTGTTGTTAAATTGTTTTTCATTTTTTTCTCCATATTTTAAATTTCAGAATGTTACAGGTGTACAGATGTTTTGGTTACATGAATTGCTTTTGTACTGCTTGAGTCAAAATTATAAGTGTGCCCATCACCCAGATAGTGTACATTGTACCCGTTAGGTATGATTTCATCTATCCCCTCCTCCCCAATCCCACCTGCATGATTTCCATTGAGTTTTACTTCCACCTGTGTACACGAGTGCTGATCGATTAATTCCAATTTAATAGTGAGTATATGTAGTGTCTGTTTTTCCATTCTTGCGACACTTCACTTAGAAGAATGGTCTCCAGTTCCAACCAGATTGTAGCGAAAGGAATGAATTAATATTTTACGGCTGAGTAGTACTCCATAGTATACATACACCACATTTTATTAATCCACTCATGAATTGATGGGCAATTGGGTTGATTCCACATCTTTGCAATTGTGAATTGTGCTGCAATAAATATTTTAGTGCAAGTGTCTTTTTGAAAAAAATGACTTTTTTTCTTTTGGAAAAAAATCCCAGTAGTGGGATTACTGGATCAAATGGTAAGTCTACTTTTAGTCTTTGAGGAATCTCCATACTATTTTCTATAGAGGTTGCAGTAGTTTTCAGTCCTACCAATAGTGTACAAGTGTTCCTTTCTGTCTGCATCCATGCCTAGTTATCTATTGTTTTAGGACTTTTTAATAAAAGCCATTCTCACTGGGGTTAGGTGATATGTCACTGTGGTTTTGATTTGCATTTCTCTAATAATTAGTGATGTTGACAATTTTTTAATAGGTTTATTGGCCATTAGTCTATATTCTTTTGAAAAGCTTCTATTCCTGTCTTTTACCCACTTTTTAATGGGGTTGTTTGATTTTTTTCTTGAATTGCTTGAGTTATTTTTTAATTTTTTTTTAATTTTAGCATATTATGGGGGTACAAGTGTTAAAGTTATGTATATTGCCCATGCCCCCGCTCCCCCCTCGAATAAGAGCTTCAAGCGTGTCCATCATCTAAATGTTGCACCTTTTACTTGTTGTGTTTGTATATACCCATCCCTCCTCCCCCTCCCACCTGCTTGACACCTAATAAATGTTATTCCTGTATGTCCACTTAGGTATTGATTTGTTAATACCAATTTGCTGGTGAGTACATGTGGTGCTGGTTTTTCAATTCTTGAGATACTTCACTTAGTAGAATGGGTTCCAGCTTTATCCGGGAATATACAAGAGGTGCTATATCACCATTGTTTCTTAAAGCTGAATAGTACTCCATGGTATACATATACCACATTTTATTAATCCACTCATGAATTGATGAGCACTTGGGTTGTTTCCATAGCTTTGCAATTGTGAATTGGGCTGCTATAAACATTCAAGTGCAGGTGTCCTTTTCATAAAGTGACTTTTGATTTTTTGGGTAGATGCCCAGTAATGGAATTGCTGGATCAAATGGTAGATCTACTTGTATCTCTTTGAGGTATCTCCATATTGCTTTCCACAGAGGTTGAACTAGTTTGCAGTCCCACCAGCAGTAGGAGTGTTCCTCTCTCTCCACATCCACGCCAGCATTTGTTGTCTGGGGACTTTTTGATAAAGGCCCTTCTCACTGGAGTTAAGTGATATCTCATTGTGGTTTTGATTTGCATTTCCCTGATGATTAGAGATGTTGAGCATTTTTTCATATGTTTGTTGTCAATTATTCTGTCTTCTTTTGTGAAGTTTCTGTTCGTGTCCTTTGCCCATTTTTTGATAGGATTGTTTGATTTTTTCTTGCTGATTTTCCTGAGTTCTAAATAGATTCTAGTTATCAGCCCTTTATCAGATGTGTAGCTTGTAAAAGTTTTCTCCCATTCTGTGGGTTCTGGGTTGTCTGTTAGCTCTCTTGACAGTTTCTTTGGGTGTGCAGAAGCTTTTTAATTTGATCAGGTCCCATTTGTTTATTTTTATTGCTGCTGTGATTGCCTTTGGGGTCTTCTTCATAAATTCTTTGCCTAGGCCAATGTCTAGAAGAGTATTTCCAACATTTTCCTCTGGAATTCTAATAGTTTCACATCTAAGGTTCAAGTCTATTACCCAGTGTGAGTTGATTTTTGTGCGAGGTGAAAGGTATGGGTCTTGTTTCAGTCTTCTACATGTGGCTATCCAGTTTACCCAGCTCCACTTATTAGATAAGGATTCTTTTCCCCAAGTATGTTTGTGTCTGGTTTGTCGAAGATTAGTTGGCTATATGAGGATGGTTTTATGTCTGGGTTCTCTGTTCTTTTCCACTGGTCAATGTCCCTGTTCTTGTGCCAGACCCAAGCTGCTTTAATGACTATAACCTTGTAGTATAGTTTGAAGTCTGGTAAATTGATGCCTCCTATTTTGTTTTTATTGCCTAGGATTGATTTTGCTATACAGGGTCTTCTCTGGTTCCATACGAAGAGTAAAATTATTTTTTCTATATCTGTGAAAAATGATGATAGTATTTTGATAGGGATTGCATTGACTCTGTAGGTCACTTTGGGTAGTACAGACATTTTAACAATGTTGATTCTGCCGACCCATGAGCATGGTATATTCTTCCACCTGTTTACATCCTCTGCTATTTCCTTCCTTAGTGTTTCATAGTTCTCCCTGTAGAGGTCTTTTACCTCCTTAGTTAAATATATTCAAAGGTATTTTATTTTCTTTGTTGCTATTTTGAAGGGAATTCAGTCTTTGATTGGGTTCTCACTGTTACTGTTGTTGGCATATATGAATGCCTCTGATTTCTGCGTGTTGATTTTGTATCCTGAGACTTTACCAAATTCATTTATCAATTCAAGGAGCCTCTTGGTTGAATCCTTGGGGTTTTCTAGGTATAATATCATGTCATTAGCAAAGAGCGAGAGTTTGATCTCTTCTGCTCCCATGTGGATGCCCTTAATTCCTCTCTTTTGTCTGATTGCTATAGCAAGGACTTCCAGCACTATGTTGAATAGAAGTGGAGATAGTGGGCAACCTTGCCTTGTTCCAGTTCTAAGTGGGAATGGTTTCAATTTTTCCCCATTCAGGATGATATTGGCTGTGGGTTTGTCATATATGGCTTGTATCATTTTTAGATAATTCCCATCTATGCCTATTTTGTTGAGCATTCTTATCATAAAAGGGTGTTAAATTCTGTCGAATGCTTTATCTGGATCTATTGAGACGATCATATGGTCTTTGTTTCTGCTTCTGTTTATGTGGTGAATTACATTTATAGATTTGCGTATGTTAAACCATCCCTGCATCCCTGGGATGAAGCCTACTTGGTTGTGATGGATTATTTTCTTGGCAAGCACCTGGATTCGATTGGCTAGGATTTTGTTGAAAATGTTTGCATCTATATTCATAAGGGGTATTGGTCTATAGTTTTCCATTTTTTCGCATCCTTTCCTGGTTTTGGTATCAGGGTTATGTTCGCTTCATAAAAAGTGTTGGGGAAGTTTGCATCCTTCTCGATGTTGTGGAATAATTTCTGCAGGATAGGCACCAGTTCTTCCTTGTAGGTATGGTAAAATTTGGGTGTGAAGCCACCTGTTCCAGGACTTTTCTTTTTGGAAGGTTTTTTATTGTTGTTTCAATTTCAGTACTTTTATATTGGTCTGTTCAGGAATTCTATTTCTTCCTGGTTGAGCCTAGGGAGGCTGTGTGTTTCTAAGAAAATGTCCATTTCCTCCACATTTTCCAGTTTGTGTGCATAGAGGTTTTTGTAGTATTCATGAATTATATCTTGTATCTCTGTGCATCCATTGTAATTTCTCCCTTATTGTTCCTGATGGAGCTTATTAGAGATTTTTCTTTTCTGCTTTTCATTAGTCTAGCCAAAGGTGTGTCAATTTTGTTTATTTTTTCAAAGAACCAACTTTTCGTTTTGTTAATCTTCTGTATGGTTTCCCTGTTGTCAATTTCCTTTAGTTCTGATTTGATCTTAATGATTTCACTTCTTCTGCTGAGTTTGGGGTTGGTCTGTTCTTCTTTTTCTAGCTCTTTGAGACAATTCGCTAGGTTATCTATTTGTGATCTTTTAGACTTTTGGATATAGGCATTCATGAAACTAAACTTTCCTCTCTGGACTGCTTTAGCTATGTCCCACAGGTTTTGATAACTTGTGTCTCCTTTATCATTTAGTTCAAAGACTCTTTTTATTTCCATCTTGATTTCCTCATTTATGAAGTGGTCATTCAGCAGAAGGTTGTTTAGTTTCCATGACTTTGTGTAGAAATGAGAATTCTTGTTAGGATTGATTTCTACTTTTATTCCATTGTGATCTGAAAAGATACATGGTATAATTTCTATTTTTTTAATTGTTTGAGACATGCTTTGTGTCCTAGGATATGGTCCATCTTAGAGAATGACCCATGAGCTGATGAGAATGTATATTCAGTGGTTTTGGGGTAGAATGTCCTGTAAATGTCAGTCAGGCCCATTTGTTCTAGAGTTTTGCTTAAGTCCATTATTTCTTGGTTGATTTTCTGTTTGGATGATCTTTCATGTGCTGTCAGTGGGGTGTTAAAGTCTATGACTATTATGGTGTTGTTATTTATCCATTTGTTTAGATCAAGTACAGTTTGCTGTATGAATCTGGGTCCACCTAGGTTGGGTGCATATATATTTAGAATTGTTATGTCTTGTTATTGAACTGTACACTTCACCATTATATATTGACCTTCCTTGTCTTTTATTACTTTGGTTTATTTAAAAACTAAGTTATCTGTAATCAGCACCGCCATGCCAGGTTTGTTTTGCTTTCCATTTGCTCGAAATATTGATCTCCACCCTTTTACCTTTAGTCTAACTGCATCCTTACAGGTTTGATGTGTTTCCTGAACGAGCAGATACTTGGCTTGTACTTTTTTATTCATTTGGCCAGCCTGTCTTTTGAGTGGAGAGTTCAAGCCATTCACATTTATTGAGATAACTGATAGGTGGGGCAGATTTCTGTTCATTATGTTGGGTTATCTTTTGTTTGCTCTCTTGAGCCATTGTGGTTTCTTGGCTTTGATCTTTAGCTTTTGAGTAGATTTACATTTGTGAGTATTTATTTTGCTGTTCCATGGGTAACACTGTTTTGAGTACTTCTTGAAGGGCTGGTCTTGTCTTGGTGAATTCCCTCAGTCTCTGCTTATCTGAGAATCTCTTGGTTTGTCCTTCATATACAAAACTTAATTTTGCAGGGAATAAGATTCTAGGCTGAGCATTATTCTGTTTCAGAAGAGTGAAAATGGGGCCCCAGTCTCTCCTTGCTTGTAAAGTTTTAGTAGAGAAGTCTGGCATTATGCAGATTGGCTTTCCTTTTATGTTACTTGCTTCTTTCATCTTACAGCTTGTAGAAGGGCCTCTTTGGTTGATATTTTGGTCAGTCTGAGACTGCATATCATGAAGTCTTCCTGTTTGCATTGAATCTCCCAGGGGTCCTTTGAGCTTCTTGAACTTGTATATCGAGATTTTTACCAAGGCCTGCGAAATTTTCCTCTATTATATCTTCAAATAGCTTATCCAACCCGTGAGTGTTTTCTTCCTCCCCTTTGGGTAACCCTATAACCCTCACATTAGGTTTCTTCACATAATCCCACATCTCTTGTAGGCTTTGCTCTTTTCTCTTGTTTCTCTGCTCTATCTCAGTGACTCATTTATTTAATTGGAAAGTGTTATCTTCAATCTCTGAGATTCTTTCTTCTGTTTGATCTACCCTGTTCTTGAGGCTTTCCACTGTGTTTTGTAGTTCCCTGAATTGATTCTTCATTTCCAAGAGTTTCGTTAGATTTTTCTTCATTGTTTCAATTTCTTTAGTGAAGTTTTGTTCCAGGTCCTGGAATCTTTTTGCGTTTTCTTTGAGTTGGTTATCCAGTTTTGTTTTTTTTTTAATTGTTGCATTTTCTTACGATCCATTCTCAAAATTCTTCTTCTGTCATTTTAGTGGTCTGATTTTTGTTGATGTCCATTTCTAAGGGTCTGGTGTTCCTCTTTGGGGGTGTGTTTTCTGTTTAAGTTTTCATATTTCCAGAGTCCCTTTGCTGATTTCTTCCCATCTCGATCAGTTGTTGCTTCTTTCCTTTATGTTTTTGTTTGGATAATGATACACCCTGTTTAGTCTCTGAGCCAGTAGGTGGTGTTTGTGGATGAGATTCGACCACACCCTGTATGATGAGTCAGTAGGTGCTGTGAAAAGGGTGTGCAGAATGTCCTCCCTGTCAGTAGGTGGAGCTTGCTTAGAGGAACAGGCTATACTGTTGCTTTTGTATCCTGTAACCAGCTCTTGTTCCCCTGGAGAGGCACTCTAGTGCCTCAGGTGGTGGGTGGGGCTCTGGGACTTCCAGGTGTGTCCTTATTCTCCACCTCAATGAGGGCTGGTCTTGGAGTGAATCTGGGTGAGCTGGGTTGGTTAAGCCTGCCCTCAGGCACCACAAATGCTGTTAGCAGGGGTCAAAGTTATGTTCTCTGCTTTGGGGAACAGCTGTCAGGGAGCAGCTTGAATGGCCCCACTCAGTCAGAAAGTCTGTGTGTGTGGATGGGGCTATCTGAAACCTGCAGTCTGGAGCAGGCCTCGCTCCTTTCCACTCTCCCCAACTCTGTGGCTTCTCCTGGGCCTCTGCCAGCAGGCCAGACCTCATGCCACCAGGTCTCCCCTGGGTGTGATGGGGCCGGGAGGTTCCCTGCACAGGGTCGCCACCTGGGCTGGGCACACGGGCCCCCCCTTGGGAGGAGGGTTGCCCTCAAGCACTCCGATCTGCCCTTAAGGGCACACACACCTCAGTAGGCTGTTTGTGTATATTCCTTCTGTGCCCTCGGCAATACAAGACCTGGGTGCATGGGATCTGGTCTGCAGATCTGACCTCCGGGCCCTGGAATTCAATCCCTGATCCCACCAGGGTGAGGAGTGCCAGTCCTAATTTACCCATAGGAGCCCAAGCTGGGTCGATGTCTCTCAGCCTCAGGGTCCGCTCCACTCTCCTTGAGTCACTGGGCCAGCAGCACCTGGGAGGGCTGGGGGGTAGGGAGCTCACAGTCTGAGTACCCCTCATTCAGCTGAAGGGCCCCAAAAGGGAAGATCCTATTCCCTGGTGATGCCTCCAGCTGGTGGCTATATTGTCTGTCCCAGCAGCCGTGGTTAGGGTCGGGGGAGGGGAAAGTGTAGCAATCTGCTTGAGTTCTTTATCGATTTTGATTATCAGCCTTTATCTGATATATAGCATGCAAATATTTTCTCCCATTCTTTAGGTTGTCTATTTGCTCTGTTAATTGTTTCCTTAGCTATCCAGAAGCTTTTTAATTTAATCAAGTCCCATTTATTTATTTTTGTTGTTGCAAAAATAAACAACAAATTATTTTGTTGTTTTTGTTATTTATTTTTTGTTGTTTTATTTGTGATTGCCCTTGGGGTCTCCCTCACAAATTCTTTGCCTAGGCTCATATCTAGAAGAGTTTTTCCAACATTTTCTTCTAGAATTCTTACGGTTCCATGTCTTAGATTTAAGTCTGTTATCCTTCTTGAACTAATTATTGTGAGTGGTGAGAGATATGGATCCTGTTTCAATCTTTTACATGTGGCCATCCAATTTTCCTAGAACCATTTATTGAATAGGTTCTTAATGTTTACTGGAATTTTGTTCTACAAATAGTACCTATTCCTGAGCTACTTCATGATATATTGAGAAGAATATTTCATGAATGTCAAGCAGTTGTTGATTTCTCAGCCTATCAGTGCATTTTCATGAATATGCATTACTTTTTCTTACAATTCATGCTTCACCTTAGGAGAAAAAAATGCCAGATATTTCTGAGGCATTGATTGCTTTTTATTCAAAAAAGATTGCCATCTGCATAACCCAAATCTCACACAAATTGAAAAAGGAAGATCTTGCTATTATTTCAGGAATCAAACACTTTATGAATACCTCTATTGTCACATCTTAGCAATTTGTAATAATGTACTTACCATTTTTTATAAAAGAAGCTACATTTATTTATGCGTTTATTTCAATTTATTTAGTTATTTAATGCTTCCTATACCCTGGGTACTGTTCTAAGTGCTTAACAAATAGTAATTCATTTCATTCTTATAACCACCACATGAGTTAGGTAAAATTATTAAACCTATTTTACTGATGAGTGAACTGAGGCATAGTTTAATAGAAGATTAAGTAACTCACACATCTGGCAAGTAGTGAAGCTGGGATTTCAACCCAGAAAATCTGCTTCCAGAGTCCCTGTTCATTACCACATGCTGTACTACATTTATAATATCATATATTAAAGCTATGTGTCTTCTGATACTCCATGGAAGTATGGGTATGAGATCTCCATTTCTCACTATTTGATGCTGCCCAAACAATATGTTAATCCTATGGGATCCCTGACTGTCTGTCTCTTAAATGTGTGTTTGTATATGTGGTGTGGAAGAGGGGGGTGGTGGAGGAAAGGTAGGGGGAGGGATGGAGGGAAAATGGTGGTGTTGGTGATAAGGGTATAAGCAGGTAGTATGAATAAAGAAGACAAGATTTATGTACACATGAAATTTATATTCTTAGTCTAAGAAACAGTAATCATATTATCATATCAAGATTATATCCTAGAATATCATGGAAGATCACACTAGAAGCTAGGACTAGGCTGGTAGTCTAAAATTACTCCTGAGACAAAAATACCTTAAAGTAGTTCCATCCAGCCCAGATTAGTCAGGATAGCCTAGCAAAATAATCTACTTTTCCATGTGAGGTTAACTAAGAAACTTTGGTCAAAAATACACATCCATTTTTCTAGACCATGTCATGGTAAGACTTTTTTTTTTTCTTTTTTTCACTATGCTCAATTCTTCCTCAAAACATCTTGTGGTTCTCCCAGTTTCATTTTAAATATCATAGATATGCACCAGTTATTGAAACAGATATTGCCAACTACATTCCTTTCTAATGGTGATGTCTTATTTATTTCTCTTACATTATTCCTTTTGGAAAAGAACTTTCTCAGGACTGTAATTCAGACCAGTGCAGCCTCCTAATACATGGGCAAAAAGAGTTTTCATTGTTCTACAGGCTACTTTCCCCTCTACCCCAAGGCCCAGTCTTGCTATGTAACTAATGGGGCAGCATCACAAGATTTACTTTCAGGCTCTCTATTCTGTTTGAGCAGCAGATTTGAGGTGCAATAAAAATGGTGCAGATACTTCTTTGCCTAAACTCCTCTCCAATCTCCTCTCTGTAATACAAAATCAACAAAACTATTTCCTGTTCAGGCAACTGTGGGGAATAGATCTGGGCTTCCATGGTCCAAATCACAGAAATATTTCCCATAGGTAGGTATGACAACAAAAGATCTAAGATTGTTTTTTAAATTTATTTTCTAGCCAAGCACCCTGTAAATTCCCCCAAATCATATATTGAATCATATTCACCCACATCAGAGGGGCCAAAGTGAAGAATGCTTGTATTTCCATACCCAGTAGTGTAACAGATGACTTTGAACTAGTTAGCAAGAATGCCAACTTGAAAGAGGTCCATCCCTGTTTATTAAAGTGAGATTCCTCAGGCCACAGAGGGTCCACAGACTTATTCTTAGACAACTACAAGTATCATATGAAAATTTACTAATTCGATATTTAGGTTTTGATAATAATATAAATATATTCAATTGAGCATAATCCATATAATCCCATTGACCAATTAACCCTGAGTCTGTCATATTATTATATAACTGTTAAGTAATATCACTTTACTGTTATGGCATCCCTAAGTCCCAGTGGTCTTAATCCCATCATTATGGCCTAATAATATATAAAATGGCCTATAATATATAAAAGATATTGTTAGCCTCCAGTAAAAATCAAATGACCTAACAGTCAACACAGTAAGAGCAGAGGTTTCACAGTAGTTTGAAAAAGAGAAAAATGGTGAGAGAATTGAATTGTCATATGGCATATGGTTATAAGAGTTTGCTGAACTCAAAAGAACCTGCCTTATGGCAGAACCACACAGAAACAGGCTCACCCCTACGTTAAAGCTTTTGTGCCTACTGTTCCTTATGTCTGGAGCGCTCACCCCTCCTTCACCCAGTAATACCCCAATATCCACTCTTTCACATGATTAAATTTTTTTATATAAATGCCACCTTCTGCATGAGGCCTTTACTATATTACAAATTGCAACTCGCTTTTCCCAAACTCTTTATCTCCCATTCCCTAGATTTTTCTCCTTAATACTCATCATCATCTGACACACTACATATTTCACTTATTTATTGGTTTATTATCTGTCTTCTCACACTGAAAAGTGAGCTTCATAAAGATGGGAAATTTTATTTTGCTCACTGATGTATCTGCCACACCTAGAAAAGCACTACTTGGAATAAGAGGTGTTCAAATAATGCGTGTCAAATGAATGAACAAATGTATGAATGAATGAAGATTTATGTTGTTAGTACCATTTTGCCTTTATCACATCCACCTTAACTGTCACATTAGTGTTATTAATTTGCATTTTGTCACTTTTTAGTTTTGCTCAGTTTCTGTTTAGAAATCTATTTTTGATTTATACTTGTACAATAATACACATAAGCAGCTTATTATACCTAATATTATATCCCTACCTGTTTAAGTAACAGTCAGAAAGAGAAAAGATAACATTTGAAGTCTTTGCTTCCCTTCAAAAGACATTTGTACATTGTCCAAATTTAAAAAAAACAATGTTGGATAACAAGATTGTTGACTAGTGAGACTGTCAGAAGGGGGTCCTGTTTCCTGGGGCACTCTGTAATTCCATCTTTGTGTTTGATGTTTCAAATTCCCACTCTCTCCCTGCAGCAAGTATTGTACAGAACAAGAAATAGGATGTGGGCTGTTGAGTAGCATTTTTAGAAGAAAATAAAGTACTATTACTGAAGCCAGCTCCTCCCTTGACCATTAGTGTTACTCAAAAATTGCAATCAGTTTCGGAATCCATCTTTTAAATAAGGCCTTATTTTTCTGAAATTGTAGATATCATAAAGCACATTCAGAAGTTTATATGGTAGTGTATACTTTCCCCCTTAAGTTGAGGGGTGTAACTATTAGGCAGTTGTTGAATGCACTGAAAAATCAATTGTTTGGGGGATGATTTCCCCACCAAGTGTTCTATTCCAAAGTGTTTTGATGGTGCTAGCACACGCTTCAAATGTTTGCTAAACTCCTTTTTTGAGCTATATCTTCAATTATTCCAGAAGGCCCAGGACAGTACTTTCAAATATGGAAGGAACGCTATAATTTTAAAGGTATTTTATAAATAGGCTCTTCCAGCCTTAGTCTTAAAGATGGAAATAAAACACTGTCTTTTGGGGTTTAGAATGCTCACTGTCCACCCATCCCCCATCCCTGGGACAAACATGGATACTACATACAGCAATCCTTAAATCCTCATTTAGCTATAAAACAATTACTATATTGGAGCTTAAGTCTCAGAAATATGAGTAGGGAATCCAATCACTGCAAATGACAGAGAAAAGAAAAAAAGAAGATTTTTCAGTTCATATGTAGAAAGTCTGTATTACAGAAGGGAAAATTCCCCTTTCTCTTCCTCTGCTGAATACACAAGATATCTATTGCTACTGGATTCTGTAGCTAAAGAAAAATAAAATTACCTGAGTGAAATGATATTCCCTCATAAAGATATGACATATATTTCTGCCACCTAGAGATTTACCCTTTAGTGTGTGCATTATATTACTACATTATATTACTACTGCATCAAATAAAAAAATGGAATTATACTACCTCTTTTTAGGGCTGTGATGTTGGGTCACATGTGTCTAGTGGAAGTCTCCTGTCTTCTCTTCCTTCATGAGTCTTCCTGGGACAGGTAGCAAGCATAGAGTACAGATGGAACTCTGGGTTCTGCACCTACAGATTCATTCAACCATTAATTGAAAATATTTTGGAAAAATAACAATAAAAATAATGCAAATAAAAACCATACAATGTAACAACTATTTACATAACATATCATATTAGGTATTATAAGTAACCTAGAGATGATTTAATGTATCTGGGAGCATATGTGTAGGTTACATGCAAATACTATGCCATTTATATCAGGGACTTGAGCATTTCTGGATTTTGATATCCATGGGGGTCCTGGAACCAATCCCCTACAGATACCTCAGGCCTATATATATATACCTTTACTGTTACACTTTTGCTTTCTCAGTGTCTCTCATAGATGGTATGGGCTTTACTTAACTGCTTCATTTAGCCCACAACCCACTCATGTCATTATGGTAATCATACAACTACTTATAAAAAATTGATGTGGGCAACTCAAAACCATCTGCGGAAGTCCCATTGTGTGCAAAGCTTTGTGTGAAGAGGCTTATTCTTCATTGTCTAATAGTCTCTAATACATGAATCACACATTCTCATTGAACATTATTATCCTTGAGCATTTTCAGTTGCAACTTCCTAAAAATGTCTGCACTTGGCAGTGCAGTTTCAAGACCCTTTCTTTTGCCCCCCAAAATCATCATATCTCTACCTGATCTCCAGCCTGTTCGATTCTCCAGATCTTTTTTATCTTAAACTCACACTTCCTAATACTCAGCAAGAGGTTTACCTTGTCCCTAAATCAACCCTCTTAGCCATGCCTCTTCCTCTATTATATAACATAATAATACGTTATATTAGTCATCTATTGTCCTGTAACAATAATACCACAAACTTAACAGCTTAAAACAATACACACTCAGTATCTCACATTTCTGTGAGTCAGAAATCCATCATTACTTAACTGGGTCCTATGCGTCAGGGTCTCTCATGAGGCCTAGGTATTAGCCAGGGTTGGAGTTTCATCTGTGGCTTGAATGTGGAAGATTCTATCTCCAAGTGCATGTGGTTGTGACAGGATTCAGTTCCTTGGGAGATGTTAGCCAGAGGCCACCCTCAATTCTTTGTCATGTGTGCCTCTCTAACATGGTGGCTTAACTTCATCATAAACCAGAAAGGAAGAGAATCTGCTAGAATGACAGAGTCAGAATTATGTGTAGCCTGATCATGGAGGTGAATCCTATCATCTTTGCCATACTCTATTAGTTGGAAGAAAGTGACACATCCTTCCCACATACAAGTGGAAGGGATAACACAAAGATGTGATCAGGAGGCAGGGATAATTTGGAGCCATCTTAGAGAAGTCCACCACGGATGCTCCTCAACCAAAAATGATCTCTAAAACTTTACTAATAGAAATAAAAATTTAGCACATTTGACAAATCACTCCAGTTGTAGCAGATACTATTGATATATCCTTTATATTTTCCTAGGAACAAGCAATTTTAGTGCATCTTGGCTTGACTTCCAACTGCTAGCATCTGTATCTCTGAGTTTGAAGCAAGCCTTCTCTCATAGCAGGAGACTGTTGTGCCTATGCCCACCATAGGTTGGAAATAAAGTAGAATAAACACACCCTGGGAGGAGGTCTTAACCAATGCCTGATGGAATCTGGTGGATGTATACCCCTATATACCCCAGCTCTTTTGCCCCTTGGTTAGGATAACTGAGGTATGTCTCATACTGCCCCAGAGCTCCCTAGAGGGGTTGCTCTCCAGTTGCCCACGGTGGTAACTAGCTTGATAACACACCCTTGGTTGGCTGCCTGCCCTGCCCTATTTCTCTTCTCCCACTCTTCTACTGGCATTTCCTGGGATCATCTCCCAAATAAACTATTTGAACTCAGACCTTTGTCTCAGGATCTGGTTCTGGGAATCTAAACTAAGACACCAGTAATTTCTTAAAATTTTTCAGGGCCCTTCTGCTGGGAAAGAGCATCAAAGACAAGACATATTTCAGAAACACTGTTTCAGGAACCTTGTGATAAAAAAAAAAAGTAGTCCAGTGTTGGTTTCATGCAAAACCATATCCCTGCCCCTCATCTCACTCTTCTAACTTGGTTCTCTGCTCCTAGATTAAGTAGGATTTTGAAGTTGCCTTTGACATTTAGGGCCAGTGTGAACTTTAACAAAGTGGATATGTAAGCCCACCTTCTTAAAACAATCTTCATAAAATCCCACTACTCTGCTGAAAATATGCAACAATGCAGAATTAGCAGCCATTGTCTGCTTCTACTTCTAGGAAGTCCTCCAGCTTCCAATGGATTCAGTGTGGGTTTTTCTTAGTGCTCTGTACCCAAGAAGAATCTAAGAGTCATTGAACAATAATGACACTGTATGGAGGCTAAAAGTTTCAGGGAACCAAACTATCCTCAGTGAGAATTCCTGACATTTGCAGGGTCTGATTTTTGGCTGTTTTAGAAACACTCATAAAACATATTAGAAATAGACTAGTGGGGTCAAGAAGGGTGTGTGACATCTTGTTGAAGAAAGGGCTCATGGAAAGCCTTTTATTTTTAACAGGTTTAACAATGCTTAGTTGTATACATGAAACACCCATGTATAGTGCCTTAATATATGTTCTATAATTTAGTACAATGCTCAGGAAATAGGCAAGCAAATCAGGTATTACTGTTTCTGTGTTATAGTTGAGGTTACTGACCCTCATTAAGTCAGACAGGTAGTAATTAGTGCATCCAGAAGTACCTCGTTCAGTTATCCTTGAAGGCCACTCTTAATTTTAATTTCCTCTAAATTTATACCTTTTCCTTCAAATCTATTATTATTTAAAGCATAAGACTGCTGAAAGATGAAAGGAAAGGAAGGAAAGGGAAGAGATGAGTGAAGAATGGAAAAGAGGAAAATGATAAAATTTTCTGGAAAAAAAAAAAGGAACAAAAGGAGAGTGATATGGGAAGATGGGGTAGTTAGAACCTTACATTTTCCCCCTTTGAAATTCTATGTGATAGGCTCAGCTTATGTGTCCTGCTAGAGCTTTTTGCTTTCCTTGCTTTCTACTTAGAGTGACCCTAGCAATGGCTTGCCTTGTCCCTGTTATCATGGCCCACTGGGTAGGTCACAGCTGCCCTGTCCATCATTATAAATTAATTAGTAAAGAAGACCACCTCATTTATGCCTTAGATAGTGTAGACCAACAAGGTTATGGCTTCCCAAGCAGCTGGTAAGAGCAATCTCTGTGTTGTGGGCAGTGTCTTAGGTTGGGCTCTGGGGAAACAGATTCTGAAAAGATTTGCATGCAGGAAGTTTATGAGGAGCTCCACCAAAACAACCTGGCTGATAAGGTAGCAGAAGGAAGCCACATGGGCACAGGGAAAATTTTGAACTTCAGCATAATCACAATACAGACCTCAGCCATAGGGAGCTCTGGGGCTGGGATGGCCCTTCAGAGATGTCCTGAATTAAGGCAATAGGATGGGCCTGTCTACTCATCCCTCATCAATCAGTCATGGGATATGAACTATGGGAGGGGATGACCTTGGGCAAAGCAGCACCCTTCAGTCTAGGACAGTGGGCCACATCCCTCCTGCCATCCCTTTTTATAAATAAAATTTTACTGGAACACAACCACACTTATTCAATTATGTTTTGCCTCTGGTTGCTTTCACACTACAATGGCAGACTTAAGTAGCTGTGGCAGAGAATGAATTGCTTATAAAACATAAAATAGTGGCTATCTGGCCCTTTGCCAAAAAAATAAAAGTTTTCTGAGCCCTGACTTCTGGCAATTGCTGAGAGGGGTCACTATGAACCATCAGGACCCAATATTCCTGGAAGCTGGAGGAAAGCGTGCCTGGGTCCTACACACCATATCACCCACTACAAGAAATTAATATCCCATAAAGCAAACTGGACTAATGAAAGATAGGGAACATATGGCAGCCAGAGGATAACTTCTTCTTTCTTCCACCATGATGAATTGTTCTAAGATATAAATAGTTCAGACAGCCTTTCTGAAGATGTCTCATAAAACCAAGCAATTGCCTACACTTGTTAAAAGCAACGGCTAGGTTAAAAACATATACTCTAATATTTTTCTTCTGCCTTCCCTACTTTGATCCCCCCTTTCCCCTCATTCTTGTTTTTGTTTTTGTTTTTTTGTTTGTTTGTTTTGGGGAGAAAATTTGCTCGCTCCAATAAAGTTTAACATGTAAACTTTTTGCCTCAGACTCTTTCCTAGGTAACCCAGGCTAAGACCTATACAATCAAATATTTAGAATTTGGCATGGAACTAGTATAAGATTAGACTAGTGGGGCATTCATAGAGTGGGGACATATTCTATCTGTCACCTCATTCCCTAAACCAAGGAATTTTTCAAATATACTTTTCCCCTACCCCCAAGTATCTCTTGGGTATAAACTTTGTCCTGAGATTACCCTGAAATAACCCTCTTACTCCTATTTGCCTGGCAACTGAGATAGAATGTGTGCCTTTCTTCCTGAGGCTGGGAAGCATGTTTATTATATATGATATTATTTTTACTTACCCTGAAGAATGTATTCCTGTTGATCTTTCAGGGTATTACAGTCCATCTTGTGAGTTTTAAAACCACTAAGGGAGAAAGAGTAGCTCTAGCCAAGGTACAATTTTAAGAAGACACACAAAACAAAATGGAGGAAAACGGCCCTCGGGCTGCTCTACACTTCTAAAGCAAAGCTCCAAAAAATAAAATAAGCAGGCCACATGCAAGGAAGCAGGCAAACTTTGTTTTGCTGAGAGGACTCTTTTCCTTGGGTTAATTCCAAGAGTGAACAGGAGCCAAGTGAGTCACAGAATAAGTAGGGCAGAGTTTGCCTTTCAGGGAATGCAATAGTGTGGGCGTACCCTCGGCCGCTCGAGGATGCTCAGAAGGCACGACTTCCCGAAGCTCAGGCTGTGTCAAGCAGAAGCCTACCATGCAGAGCTCCCAAGGCCCTGTGAACTCCCTCCAGTTCTGTTCACACGCCTACCATAAATAGTTTTTAGAGAGAGCTCAGCTTTGTGTTTGATTTGTCCCCTTGGTGAAAAGCTTGGGTGGGGCAAGGTTGAGTCTGTGGTTAATAAGGGTACCCAGAACTTGGAGCTATGCCAAGCTGTGGGGCAGGAAAAAATAGAAATATGGGCAGAGTGGGTTGAGAGCTGCTGATTGGGTTGTCATAGCAAGGGAATCCAAGGTGGGTCCTGAGACCAGTGGCCGGGGCCAAAGGCAGGATATACTAGAAGAGGAATTCAAGGAGGAGATGATCTCAATGGGCAAGGGCAAATAACCCTGGGTACTACCAGGTACAGAAGGCTGCTGGCCTTGGCTGGGTATTTATGGAACTGGGTTGTTCCTTGTTATTCAAAGGACCAGTGGCAGCAGAGACACTGCTCTAAAGTCAATCAATATGTCATAATTTCAGTGTGGGAGATAAACTCACAGTCTAATACTTCATATAATTTAGTAGTTATTTTGTGGCAGTTGTTTTCCCTCAGGAGCAAACTGTTTCTTCAAATGCAAACTGATCAGGAAGTGTAATAGATAAAGCAGATAAATAGAGCCTGATGCAGTTAAGAATGAGATAGTAAAGATGGATCAGTTAGATGTACCCACCCTCAACTCCAAATTCTAGGCCCCTGAGACCCTTCTATGCCATTTCTAGTGCTCCATGAGATATCCCTTGAAACACGAATTCTATGCTACCTGAAAGCAAGCAAGTAAGAAAATTTGGGTAGAACACTGGGGTGTGTGTGTTGGGGGGTGAGTTGAAACATAGTTCCTATTCTTCCTGTCACAGATAAAATCATGAGTTGTGTATTCTAGAGTGTCCCTTGTACCTTTTTGGGGCCCCTGGAGAACATGTGTAAATATTTGGAGTTCTAATTATTATTTGAAAATACTGATAGTCCCAAATGCTGTTCCTTAGTATCCTTTGTGTGACGGTGTGTATATATACCATAAAATAAAGATCTTTTTCCTGCTTTTTATCCTCCAGATAAATTACTCAATACTTCTATGCCTCATCAGGACAAGACATTTACAATCATGACCTTTGATCAATGCATGATCTTAGTATTTCTTCTGCATCATCAAAGTCTAAATTATATTCAAAGTGGCTTTAGTGTTAAAGGCATTTTATTATATACCACTTCTTTGAGAAACCGTCACTCTCTATGAGATATAGTTAGCAACAGTCTATTTCTATGTAGTGGACATTTAGTTCCTAATACTGTAGATAAAAGAGAATGTACTAGTGCTTGTTAAAACACTATTTCGCAGCTGCTCCCTTCCCCCTGAAAACTCAAATCTCCTGTCCTTATTGCCTTCTCTTTCTCACTTGGTAAAAATTATATCACATTTTATTTGGCTTTCTTACTCTAACCATGTTCTTTTGATCATTTTTTTCTTCTCTGGGCTTTTTAATTGTCCATCTTTTTTCCCCCCTTGTTGACAAATGCAGCATATGTTCTCACCTAATCACCAAGATCACCCACTTCAAAATCATACATTTTGTCAAAATGAATCCACATGCTTAAGGAAATTCTTCATGGAGCCCTCATATATCTGTGTTTAATACTGACCTGTTGCCTTTAGGGCTTGCTATGCAATTGTCATCTTGGCATTTCTTTTCCTTGCATGGTTTCTTGGCACTGAAGTCTTCCTCATTCTTCTTTTTCTTAGATTCCTTCTAGTTTGGTTTTGCTAAACCACATACTCAGGTAACTTTTATTTATTTTTTTCAGAAGTGTGTGTGGTTATTAAACTTCCTCAGTCCTTGCCTGTCTAAAAATTTCTCTATTTGGATTCTAGGACTGCTTAATAATTTTCCTGGGTGTAGAATAATATGTTGAAAAAATGTCCCTTCAGAGCTTTGAGACATTGCCCCCATTGTCTTCTACCATTTAGTGTTTGTAATGTTGTGTATCATTATGATTTCCCTTTTTATTCTCTAGTGGCCTTCCATCCCCCAGAAGCTTTTAGGATCATGCCTTTATCACTGTTACTCTGAAATTTTAGTTATGTGTGACAGCATGGGTTTTTCTGTACTTATTCTCCTGGACATTTATTGAGCTTTTTAAAATTGAAGATATAACTTTATGAAACTCTGGGAAGTTTTCCTCTATTATTTCTTTCCCTCTATTTTCTTGCCCCATCTTTCCAGAACTCTGATTAGATAGATATTCAACCTCCTGGATATCTCTTTTTTAAAATTCAGTATATTATGGGGTACAAACATTTTGGTTACATGAAATGCATTTGCCTAGCTCAAGCCAGGGCCACAAGTGTGTTCTTCCCCCATACAGTGCACCCCATCTCCATTAGCTGTTGGTTTACCCACCCCATCACTCTACTCCCCATCCCCTTACCTGACTGCCACCCAGTGAGGATTACTACCATGTGAGCACCTTAGTGTTGATCAATTAGTACCAGTTTGATGGCAAGAACATGTGGTGCATGTTTTTCCATCCTTGTGATACCTCACTTTGAAGGATGGGCTCAATCTCTATCCAGGATATTATAACAGGTGCTATATCACCATTGTTTTTTTGTAGTTGAGTAGTATTCCATGGTATACATATACCACATTGTATTAATCCACTCATGTATTGATAGGCACTTGGGTTGTTTCCACATCTTTGCAACTGTAAATTGTGCTGCTATAAACATTTGAGTGCAGATGTCTTTATTATAAAATGTCTTTTTTTTTTCCTTTGAATAGATGACTAGTAGTGAGATTTCTGGATCAAATGGTATTTCTATTTTTAGCTCTTTGAGGTATCTCCAAATTACTTTCCATAGGAGTTGTACTAATTTGAAGTCCCACTAGTAGTGTAAGAGTGTTCCAATCACTCCACATCCACACCAGCATTTGTTATTTGGGGACTTTTTGATGGAGGCCATTCTCACTGGGGTTAGGTAAAATGTCATTGTGGTTTTGATTTGCATTTTACTGATGATTAGAGATGTTGAGCACTTTTTCATATGTTTGCTGGCCATTATTCTGTCTTCTTTTGAAGTTTCTGTTCATGTCTTTTGCCCACTTTTTGATAAGATTGTTTGATTTTTTCTTGATTTTCTTAAATTTTATCCAGATTCTTATTATCAGCTCTTTATCGGATGTGTAGAAAGCAAATATTTTCTCCTATTCTGTAGGTTGCCTATTTGCTCTAATGACAGTTTCCTTGGCTATTTTCTCTTTTCCCAAGTGTATTTAACAAATGCTATATTTAATTTTCAAGAAAGTTTCTTTTACTTTGCATGCTCCCTTTCATAATATTCTATTCTCATTTTATGTATGCAATATTTTCTCAAATATATCTGAAGATTTTAAATAGGATTGTTTTTAAGTTATCTTCTATTCCTTGGATTATCTATTTCCTCTGGGGTATTTTAAAATAAATTATTATATTGTGTTCTTCTGTTGTGAGTTGTTGGTTTTCTCAAATGCCATGTAATCTTAGATGGTATATTTGAATTTAGAAATGTAAGAACAGGTTGGCTTTTTTATATAAAAAATAGTAGATATTGATTTCCTCTGGTGCTGTGTTGGTCTCTTTCTCTGGAGGGAAGACATATTGTCCATGGGGGAGCTTTATTTTGAAGGACAAAGGGACAGAAATAAGGGAGGCAAGTTGAATATCTTCCCTACTATCAAAACAAGGAAGCCTTTACTATGGGGTACCCAAGTACCACACAGGACTTCAGATTATTCAATTTTTTTATAGAGTAATTCTCCTTTTTGAAAACAGGAAGTTCCTCTTCATGGGGGCTTTGGGGTGGCATACCTGTTGTAGCTATTTCTGAGATAGTATTTCCATTAGTCATTCTGAGTTCCACCTCACTTTCCCACTCTGTTAGGTTCGTCTATGTGGATGTTCTCTGGTCTCCCAGTTCCCAGTGTCAAGAATGAGTACTGTTACCAAGTCGAGCTGATGACGGAGTGATCACAAACACAGAGCAATGTTATACAAATAAGTTATCACATAAAAGAGAGAATGAAAGTAAAGAATGAATCTACACAAAGTGAAAATACTTTCCAGAGAGAGTGGAATAGGTCAGTCCCCATTAGTGGAGAAAGATGCTGGAGACTGAGCAAATGTTGCCTTTTAAAAGCCCACTAGTTTGTCCCGCCTTTCCCCTGGCAGGATTACCTTACCATTTTCTACCTTTGAGGGTGATTGACAGGTTGTTGTTTTATAACAGATCACATGACAAGTTACATAACAGGGTAGGTTATATAACAGTTTCCCTGTGCATACTTTTCTGGAATTTTCCAAGAAGCTCCACCATGTTATGCTAATTAGATGGTAATATGCTCTAAGTCAGTTAAAGGTTACCAGGAACTTTTTACCATGTATGTTCCCACCAGGGAACAGTTCTTAACCAAAATTTGGTTGCTAGCTACAATTGGGTTCCTGTTTTCCACCTCAGCCACCTCCTTGCCACCTGTTTACCTTGCACCACACCTCACAGCTTTACCTCTTTGTACCCAAAAACTCCTAGCCCAGAATTTCTCCATCTTTAGAAACTATGCAGCTGCTCTTCCCCTTTTGCTTTCTTCTGTGTCATGAGCTGTGGCATCCACCACAATTTCATCTGTCAAAATAACCCATTAGTTTTCAGTCTTTCAGATATTTGTCAAAATTTCTGATTAACCTCTGGCCCTTTATCCCCTTTTTAGTTCTGTTATAGATGTATTCCCCTTTATACTTCTTTACTGTCATTTCAGTGGGGATTAGAAAGAAGAAGTAAAGTTTAACATTCTGAAGGAGACTGAATGAATTTTAGATAAACCTCATTCTACTGAAGTCTGTTCCATGGCAAAGAGAATTATAGAAGGGAGTCAAGCTATTTATGCTAATTTTTATGTAGTAATGCAATCTTTCAAATTCTGTTTCCAGAAGTTTCCTTGGTATTCTAAACATTAAAATACTGGTTGGCATGCTCTATTACTAAATTATACATGATTCAAATTTAACAATTGTATGCAAATGTTAATTGTTATTAAACAATCCATACTGCACAATTAAAATCTGTATGTACATGTTTAAAAATTCTATAGTTTATAAAATATTCACATATATCTCAGTGTAGCATCATTATAAACCTTTAAGGTAGATATATCAGGTTATGCTGACTGCTACATAGGGGTGAAGAGAATCAGACTGCTTTTTTTCCAGTCTCGGACTGGCTACCTAACTTGCTGAAAACTATCTTAATCTTTCATAAACAACTTAACTTTTCTTGTGCTTAATTTTCTTATCTATAATCTTAGAATAATAATAGTAACTCCCTCAAAGGATAATGATAAGAAATGATAACATCTGTTAACACTTAGAGCAGGCTCTGGTACATAATAAGTACTCAAGAAATAGTAGATATTTTATTGTTATTATTATTATTTTCTTTATCATTGTCTCATTCTATTTTACAGATGATAAAACCACATGGTGTCAATCAAGTCACTCTTAGAGTGAGTTAATTAGAAATAAATCCCGAATACAAATTCATGGTTCTGACTCCAAATTTAAGTTATTTCCAGTACACCATATTGTTTCAGAATACATAAGAATATTAAAGATCCTCCAATGGCTATTTAAGTTGGAGATGATCATAAAATGCTTCCTTCTGTCCTTAAACACTATGAAAAGATGTGGTACTGTACAAATTCTATAGATAAGTGGGGAGGTATCCATTTAAAATGGACTTTCAATATCTTTTATCTGTGCTTCCTTAATATTAGCCTATTAAATCGTTGCCACAGTGTGTCACAGATAAGCAAACATTTGTCCCAGTTAATGGAGCTCTTTGAGAATATGGACCAAATCATTCATCTTTCTATTCCCAATGTAGTATAAACAAAATTTATGTAACATTTCAAGCTCAGTGGTATTTGATTACAATTGCTTACACAAAGGGGAATTAGAGACAATACCAAACCTAAGTACTTACTTCCATATTATTGGGCCCTCTAGAGACAATGAATTTTCAAAGATGAGACTGTTACTGTATTGTACTTTTCAGGAAAGTTTATATCACTACTTTTCTTTGGATCTCAAATGAGCTGAACTATCAATGCATAGATATATAAAGGCTAAAAGAAAAAAAAAAACAAGAACTAGAACTCTACGTTGTCAAGAATCTGCCAATGCACACATTATCTTCCACTAGTAGTTACTTTTATTTCTGATCCTGAGATGAGATTTGAAGATATAGATTCCAGAATACCTTTGCTTTGTTGCTTTTCTTTTTTCACTTTTTTTTCTTTTGCTTCCATGATGTTTACACTCTCCAGAGTGTTCCTACACATTCTTCTGGAGCTTCACAGCAGTGGAATCAAAGCCTTCCAGGGCATGGAATTTTTGTTTATGGAAAGAATAAAACAGATGGGATATGAGCAGGTTTGGATACTCTGAGTATATTAATGATATTGCATAAAAATAAATAAGTATGCTAAATAGTACACGCATTACTTTTAGTTTTCTCTATGATATTTTTCCAAAATCCAATGTGATAGAGAGAAAATTCTTTTTAGCTATAGAAGAGGTAGACAGAAAATTTAAGGTAATTTTTTCTTCCTTATCACAAGGCATCAGAAGGGCACAGATAAGAGTCTTGAACACTAAGTCTATATGTAGTATAGCATTCAAACTATGATAAATATTCAGAGAATTTCAAAGTTAACATAGAAGAGCTTCCTTCTTATGACAATAACTTACATGTATTCACAGATGGTGTGCTTGTTCACATTTTAAGAATGTAGCTGCTAGTTGAACTTGAGATTATCACCAACTAGTGTTCATACTGAGAGTTCCTACTGACCAGATTCTAATGAACTAGTGGACCAGATATCCCAATACATTTTTGGTTTTAAAAAGAAAAAGGTTAGGGAGTCCTCCGGGACCTGAACAAAAGGCTGATTAGAGCTTCAACAGAGCCAACTGGGTGAGGGAGGCCTTGGCTCTTCCCGGGTCCCATGCCAAGAGTTAGGGTTAGGAGGGTCCTGCCAAAACAACATCTAAGTGTGATAGTGCTTAAGTAGGGTGTTTTATCCCATATTCTTGCTAATTACCCTCTGACATGAGCTCTATATGCTGCTATGCCAAGAAAGAGCCAGCAGCCAGACATAGCTCTGAAACTTCAGCAGCTACAGTAGACCTCAGATGGCCCATTTCTGAGGACTTGGTACAGAGATTTGAGTTTGACACTAGATCATACCCACCACAGCATTTTGGTATGAGAGCTCTGTCACAGGTTGGTTTCCCTGGCAAGCAGACTCTGAGTTGTAATTAGCATACAGTAAGTTATAGGGGGCTCTTGGGAACAACAGCAATAGTAGGACATGGAAGGAAGAAAACTGGGCAGAGGGAGAAGTCAAACTATGATGAAGTTTCAATGCAGACCTCAGCCAGCTCCATAGGGAGATCTGAAGATGAGATGGCCTTTCAGTGTTGTCCTGAGTTGGGACCAAACAGATAGGCCCTTTAGATTCTTACATTGATCAGTCATTGGATTTCAGTCACCTCAGGAAGGGGGCATGATCATGAGCCAAGTGTTTCTCATCAGCTAAAGCAGTCCTGGAAAGAATGGGGGCTGACAGCTGAGGGCCTTGTGCCCAGGGTATTCTTAGCAGCTGTAATCCTAACGGGGGATCTGGGTGGTGGATCACAGCATTCACCACAAAGTCTAATTCTGGTGCAGCCAAGTCTCTGGTCAAACATAAACCCTGGCCTATGATTTGAAGAATGTGCTGCCCCCGTCACATATCCTGTCTATCTGTGAGCAGCAGAGTTTTCCCTTATTCAATACCGGGTTTAAAAGCAGGGACCCAACTGGCTTTGATTGATGCTACAGCCCCATGGAGAGGTCCAAGACAATGATAAAAATAGTGGCAAGAATATTAAATATAGCCAATGTTGACTTGGTGTGTATCATGTGCTTGATGCTGTTCTAAGCCCTCTCCATGAGCTACTTCATGAAGTCCTCACACCAACCCTATGACATAGGTAGTTTTGCACTTCACAAATGAGGAAGTTGAGGGGCCAGAGGCAGTGAGGGAACCACCAGTGCCTCCTCGTCTCTCATTCAAAGAAGATGAGGAATTCATGGGCAGTGGGCTGTCCCAGGTGCACCACTGATCTTTCTTATTCTCCTGCATTCTTTTGTCCTCCCAGGTGCCACCAGAGGAGCAAGGTACACCTATGCAGCTTGAAAAAACAAAGTATCAGCCAGTGAAGGCATTGGGTGCTGGTCTGAATTCAGACTTTCTAAGAAAGTACATAATCTCCTAGAATGCTTCTCTGAGTTTTAAATACAAAAGCAGTTCCTAAACCAACTTGAAAACACACTACAATCTGTTTTCAAGTTAGATTCCCTATATATAAAGAAAGAGATCATGTGGCTATATGCAAATATAGCTTCCCATTGGCTTCATTAACTTTGATAATTTGGTCTCTGCTATATATGAGACAGAGAACTTTGCCTATAAGTTGAAGCAGTTAAACTAAAGGGTCTTTAAGGTCTTTTCTAGCTTTAAAAGTTTTATGTTGCTATGAAAGTTAATAGTAATTAATAAAGGGACTTCAAGGAAGGAAAAAAGAATCAGAAATTCTCTGCAAATATAAAGTGTCATGTGTTACTGTAAATAACTGGATGTGGTTCTCACCCGTAGTTTAGATTCATGAGACAGAATTAATTCCTTTCTTTCATAAACTTGTCTATGTCCTAGAAGTTTCAATGCATTTTAAAATTAAAATGGAGATTGGCTTTCCATCTAAATCCTGCTTGCTGTCCTCCCATTTTGTCTCCTACTTTGCAGACTTAGTGATGATGAAAATACCAAGGACATCCTCAAAGAGGTTATTTGAACCTACTACTACTCAAGCCTGGTCCTTTGGGACCATCATCTTTTCACTTTGTCTTCATCTGTGCCCCTCACAGCTCATGGAGCTGAAACTTGAGGGGCCTCAGGAAACAAGCTATATTTGAGTAGGTAAATCACAGGCAAATTACAGAATACAATTAGACAGGAGGAAGAAATGCTCAAGATCAACCTCTTAGTTCCATTCTACAACATCTGTTTGGCATGAGGCGCTGTGGTGAGAGATGTCAGACACATGAGCACAACTCCTATCTTCAGGAAGCCCTCAGTCCAGTGGGAGAAGAGAGATTCAGAAATGTCTAGCACCATCACAGAAATAATCAGTTTAACAGATGTAGAGAAAATGTGAGCAGATGAGAAAAAGAACAATGGCTACCATTTATGGAATATTTATTAAAAGCCATGCATTTTACTAATACCTTTTTATTTAATCATTCTGGCAATCATAAATGGAAGGTATTGTTATTATTATCCTCATTTTATTGTGAGGAAATTGGCTCAGAGAGGTTAAGTACTTCTCAGGTGACTCTCAGCTAATATATGGCAGAGCCTGGATTCAGATTCAGATCTTTTTGACCCGAAATTATTTACTGTCAATATCTATACTCCTCTGCCTCCCCCAAGGCAGGTTCACACTATTCTAACTTAGAGTTTTGAAGAATGATTTCCACTGAATGTGAAAGACTGAGAAATGCAGTAAAAACAGGAAGACGTATATTTTTGGCAAAAGGAACAAAGCTGGAGATTTGGAAAAGTCCCTGGACTTTTGTGGGTGGCAGTGGGAATGCCCATCACACCAGTGCAGGAGGAGCACAGTGTACAACATGGTGAGGAGGAAGGACTACAGAAAGAGTTGCATGAAGAGGGCTGGAGACAGACTGAGTATATCTGTGATCTCAATCTGGCAGCATACCTCTGAAAGTTTCTCAGCAAACCTGTGTACATTCAAACCTGTGACATTCAATGTGATGTATTTTTGCAAAATTGTATAGATCTCTCTCTCTCTCTCATACACACACACACACACACACACACACACACACACACACACACAGGAACAGTGAGAGCTGTCCCAGAGAGAGTTGAGCTCAGCTAATTAAAAAATTGTGCTGTAGAGCAGTGGTTCTCAAACTTGAATGCCCATGAGAATCCCCTGGGAAGTTTGTTAAAGCACAGAATACTGGGCCCCAGCCCTAGAGATGCTGAGTCAATAGGTCTGGAATGCAGCCTGAGATTTTGGATTTCTAACCAGCTTCTGAGAGATACTGAGGCAACCGGTCTTGGGACCACATTGTATGGCACTGGTGTAGATCAGGATCAGGTTATGACTTTGCTGTGAGTGCTAGGTAAGAGATTCAGCACTTGAACATTACAATCATTAGCTTCCTGCAACCCATGCCATACATTTGCACTCCTCTCTCCAGCTTTGTCTTCCCCAATCTGTTACATTCCAGGCCCTAGCCTGCAACCATAGTGGTCTTTCAAATCCTAAATCTGATCATGTCACTTTCCTACTTAAAAATGTTAGTGGCTGCCTTCGCCTTTGTGTGGCATGTAAATTCTTCCATAGTGTTTTTTCCCACTTTTCTTTTAGAGAAAGAGTCTTGCTCTGTCACCCAGACTAGAGTGTAGTGGCATGATCACAGCTCACTGAAATCTCCAACTCCCAAGCTCAAGCAATCCTCCTGGTTCAGCCTCCTCAGTAGCTAGGACTATAGGCACATGCTACCACATCCAACTAACCCTTCTTACCTATTTATTCACATGTATTCTCCCATATAGGACATCTTGCAGCTCCCTGAAGGAGCCATATCACCTCTTACTTATAGCTGGAATGCCATCTTCCTCAAGTCTACTTCTCTTCACTTGGTTAAATTCCATTTATTTTCCAGGTGTCATTCTTGAAATCAACTCAATGGGAAGGCCTTTCTTGGGCTATGCCCTTCAAGGGCCCCTGTGAAGCACTCTTGCACAGTAAAGAAATGGCCTGGTGACATGGCTGAGCCCTCCAGTAAACTGAGAGCTCCTTCAAGTCAGGCACAGAGTCTTGGCACTTATTGCCTGAATAAATAATTCGATAAATTATAACTGAATTTGTGTTATGCCAGATCTGGCAAAAATTGTCCATCATTTATGTTCTTTCTGGGGCAAAGGATTGTATGCTTTCTTAGAGTCTGGGCTACCATGCGAAAAACTCACAAATATCATGAGAAAATGACAACATACCATTTAGTAACTCAGAAGAAGCTGTATCTGTTTTAGAATTTTTTGATCTTGGTTTTAAAAACCACAAAAGCAACTATTTTTCCTCCACAAAGAACATATTTTTTTACAGCACACTTTCCCAAAAAGACACTCCTCCCTCTGTTGCATTTTGATCTATTCTGATTTAATTTAAAGTTTGAAGATGAGGTCTGACCTGACCTATCAGTGGATGAGCTGTTGCCTCATGGAAATTCAGTTAGAAACTCATTAATAGAGTAGCCTATATATTATAACATAGAAGCTCTGGGTTCTCATTGATGCTTGCAATTGCTATGGAAACCGGGTTCCTATGCACCTTTCAAAGAGTCTGCTTTAAAATAGGGGGGAAAAAGATGAAGAAGAAAAAGAAGCCTCCTTGAAAGAATAAGATATTTAGTACCCAGCATGCATAGACAGGTTCAGTGATGCAAAAATGCTCTGCCTACACAATGATAAAAGCATTTCTTTATATTTTTCAGGAGCTAATAATGTATAACCTTGTCTTAGAGAACTGTGTTTATACTGGCAGGGGGGAAGAATGCCTAAGGCAGCTTTCCCCCATGCCCACATGTAGACATAAAAACACAGACACACACCCACAATTTTCAGTTTTCCTCAGACATTTTGCAGGTTGCATTCTTAAATCCTTCAAATGCCTCTGTACATGCAGCTTGGGCTGCTGAAGCCCAACTAATACAGACATTGGCTGAGAGCTCAGTCTCTTCTGCCTCCCCTTGATTATGTGTCAAATACTGCACCCTGTCACTGATGGGCTGAATTTTTCAATTATGAAATGATAGCACTGATTTGATCAAGTTTCTTATATTCATAAAAACATTCTTGGTTGCATTCCTCCCCAAATTTGAGTTTTGGAGGCTCTATCCTTCATCTCTTTTCTTGCCCACATTTCTCCCTAATAACTGAAGTGTGGTATTTGTATTAGGTAAACAGTAGTGTGAGCATTTTTTTGTGGAGAAGGATTCTCCAAGTTGATACCCCTCCCACTTCCCACATAGAGCTATGTGTTATTCCCTCCAATTTCCCCATCTCTCTGTTTACCTCCCTACTTGTGAATTGTCTATGGTTTTCCCTTATCTCTTCTGCATCCCACTCCTCCCCTAACTCCATTCAAGTGTAGGGTGGGTCTTTTCTTCTGAGCAAGGATAGGTCATGGGGGGCTGGGGGCTCCTCATCTTCATCTTTAGACAGTAGGAATTTGGATGAGAGCAGACCCCTTCTGAAGAGAGGCGTTCACTCCACAGGCATCTGGAAATCACTTCTTTTCTTTCAAATAATTATGTATCCCCAACAAGGACTCTTGCCCCTCTTTTATTACAAGCATCGTCTTCCCCAGGAGACCTTCATAAATTATCATTTCAGAACCATACAGGCCTCCCTCACTAGATTCAGACTTCCTTGGTGGCAGAGGCTGTGTTTCATTCATCTTTCCCTAGCACAGGGGACTACCCCTGACATGTGGCTTGGTAAATGTACACCCGCCTACTAAAAATGCATTTACCAAATATGCTATTTTCATCCAGTGACATCTTTGTATGAGTGGAGGTTCCTTGATGACCTGATCACATTCTTGAAATAATAAAATTACAGAAATGGAGAACAGATGTGGATATAAAAGGCCAACATGAGGAATCATTGTGGTAATGGAATATTTTGTATCTTGATTGTGTTAATGTTAATATCCTGGATGTTATGCTATTGTTTTGTAATGTGTTACCATTGGGGGAAACTGGGTAAAGTGTACACAAGATATCTCTGTATTATTTCTTACAACTGAATGTGAACCTACAAATATGTCAATACAAAAATTTTTTTTAAAAAGGAAACACACAAACTCTCTAGGCTTACTTTCAGGAGCTATACAGTACATTCAGGAACTATATCACTGATTTCACATGATTCTGCCATAGGGCAAAAAAAAATTAGTTTTTGTCCAAAAGCTAATTGGATCAAATGATAAACTAATAACAGTTTATTTCCTCAAAATGGAAACGACACTGTTACAACAAATAATAGAATCTTTGAGAGAAGGAAGAGTTCCTAATATCTTAACTATCCATGATACTCTATAAAGGTAAGGGATTAGGTGTGTATGGGTGGGCAGGACTAGGAAACAAAGGGTAAAAGTTAAGATAGATATGAGAAGGGAATACTAACTAACTACATTAGAATTTGAAAAAATATTGATACCAAATCTCCCTACCTAATGTACAAAAATGGAACAGACATTGGTACAATTTTAACCTGATAATTCACAAAAGATGGCTATTTTTAATGAGAAAAAGTTCAGTCATTTTCTTATAAATCCTGAAAGAAAATTAAGAGAAATCTTAAAGTTTCTATAAGGAAATCAACAATAACTCTTATATTCCTTCTCAGTTAAACAGACAAATCACCCTAAAGACAAGTGTTTTTCAGCCTGAATATCAGCCTAGGTAACCTACTGATCAATTGAATTTTGATTTTTAAAAAGACTTTTTCTATAAAAGCTAGTCCATCTAGAATTTAATATGAATCAGTACCCCTTTAAGCCTTTAACACATTCAGATCTATGGAGTATACATATTAGCCCATAGTTTTATAAAAGTAATGTGGTTTTGTAACATTAAAAGTAATGTCAGGATCTATATTTGTGGTGAAGTATTAATAAGAACATCAAGCAGACATCTTCTACTTAATGTATTATTCTCTAAGATTACCATTTAATTCCTGCAGTACAATTTAACCCATAAGTATTTCAGTACTTGAGGCATGCACTCTAGAGAACAAGAAGCAGTGTATTATAGTAACAGGGTTTGTATTTGACAAACAATTGCAGCATCGAGCAAATGGTTTCTATGCGTCGTATGCCTGGATTTGCAGTTCATCGCTTGGAGGAGCGTCGTCTGATTCTTCATTCAAAGCTTGTAGACTGTCTTCAATTTCATCCTCTCCCCCTTCACCTTGTAAGTCTTTCGAAATTAATTGTCTAGCTAATTTGATGGTCAGTCCTTCGTTGTAGTGAAGCTTCCTTTTTATCTCAAACTGCCGCTGTTTCTCCTGTAGGTCGAGGAGGATTTTGTTGGTGTGCACTTCACTGCTCTCTTGCCCCTCCACCTGACAGTTGGACTCTGAGGTATCAGTGGCGGCTAGTTTCTTCGTTAAGATGTCCACAGTCATGGCTTCCTTTGTTTCGACATCACTCACTGTATCGTCCCCATCATCTTGTACACTGACGTGGGGAGTGCCAGGCTCATTTATCTTCATTAAATCATAGTCCCTGTATGCTGGGCGGTACGTCGCCAGGATGCTCGATTCATCCCACTTCTGGGATTTTTTTCTCTGCACCTCCTGGGTAGTCCCTCCGGACTGCTGGGCAGGAGTCGCCACCGAGGAAGCTGTCGAGCCTTTGTTTTTCAGGATCCCCTTGATGGGTCGGTGCGAGGTGGTGGAGGCTGCCATGCTTGGGGAGCGAAGGGCCGCACAAGAGTTGGGCCGCCCGCCACGCTCCAGGCTGAAACTGCAGCGCGGTCTGTCTGGGCAACAGCTCCCAACACCCTAGTAGCAGCACCAGGGCCTTGGCGTCACAAAGGACGCCCGGCGACAGAAGTCACAGAGGTAGCCGCCTGCGTCACCACCGCCGTCACTGCCTCGCGGCCCATGCTGACGACTATCATTTTTTTTTCTTTTAACGGAATAAGATGGGAAGAAGGAAATATCCATTTGTTGGGCATGAAAAGGGAAGCATTGTTTGGAGAACTTCTAAACACCCTGTCTGTGTACAGGGAAGCTATGTACAATGTGTTTTTCACTGCTGGTCACTGTCAAAAATTTGAAAGCCACTACTTTGGTTGGACAGATGGAAGGCCTCAGCTAGCAGGGGATGAACTTCTGCTCCTCTCTCCTGTGGCCATCCACATCCTCCCTCTTCCACACACACAACCTGGTCCTCTCCCCTCCAGGTCTTGGTTAATGGCCCCAACTTTGAGTTACTTACACCAGCTGGGAGCCTGAGCATCCTCCTCTATCCCTTCATATTGCTCACGCTCCAATCCAGCCCTCAGGTGTGGCCTAGATATTTCGAGAGCCTTATTACATATCTTTTGCCACCACCTGTTTCAATTCACCATCTCTTTTGCCACCACCTGTTTCAAATCACTGTCATCTCTTGTGACAACTACAGCCACGACCTTTAAACTGGGCCCCCAACAGCCCTTTCTCTGCCTTCCAATCTTTTATCCAATTTCTAGCTACAGTGATCTTTTAAAAACACCCATCAGATTGTATCCATCTGTCTTTCAAATCCTTCAATGGCTGCCCATTTTCCTTAACATAAAGACCCAAATACAAAAGAAGCTGAAGAGCAACTGTATGATCTGTGCAGTCTACTCAGGCATCCATTCAGCCAAATTATCCCCACCCTACCTCAAGATTTGTATTCTGATCTTTCAGTTATGCAAACACTCATGATCCTTCCTGTCCAAGGGTCTTTTTCCAGAATCTTCCTGCAGCCTGGAGCACCCCTTCAGATTTCAGCTCAATCATCATTAACTTACAAGGGCCATTTCCTGATCCCCAAAGCAAATAGACCTTCCTATGGTTTCAATGTATCTCTTATTCTCCTTGACAGCACTTTGAGTCATTTGTAATATATGACCTGTATACACTAGATGGTAAACGCCAAGAGGAAAAGGAAGTGATAAAGACTCTCTCCTTTGGCCAAATTTTAATCAGGCTCCTCTGAGTCCTCTGCTCAACTAGGCCCAAACTTAGGCTCCCTCTGTCCTTGCAGAATCTAGTTTGAACAAGGATCCTGCTAAGTCAGTTTAGTGGAAATCCCCCACCTTTGGTATCTGACCACCCTGGATATATAATCAAATTCCTCATGTCCCACACTAGATATCTGATCACCCTGCCCTGTCTTCATCAAGAATCCTGTTGAGTCACTCCAGTAGGAATTCTTCTTACCCCTGATGTTTCCTCTTAGTAATTTTTCATCTACTGACTCCCACCCTGCTCCTAGGCTATAAATAGCCACCTGTGCTTGTTGGAGTGAGAGTTGAGCCCAATTTCTCTCCTCCACTGCAAGACCTCATTGCAGTAGTTCCTAGCCCTACTGTGATAGACCCCGTTGAATAGCATTTCCCTTACCATCTTTAACAAGTGTCCTGAATAATATTTTCTTTAACAGTTATGTTGGCCATAACTTAGGTAAGATCAGATTCATCATTGCACCCCTAGATCTCTTATCCAGGATCCTAAGTGTATACCTTCAAAGCCTTTTGTCTTCACTCTTGGCTTAATGATCAGGTACACATTGGTAAGTCCAACTCCTGAGCCAGTGCTCCAGATGACAGTCTGTTAAAGCACAGTGATGATAGGTTTTGATTCTTATTATTCTGAGTATACTCTCTGAAGCTGACTTAGAGTCCTGGGCTTCTTTTGAAAGTTACTCACTGGGCTGGAAGTCTTTCTTCCTGGCTCTTTGTTTGGAGTGGGGTTATATATTAATATATTCCCTGACTCCTGGGCCTGGCCCTGGCTGGAAAATACTTCCTGGCTCTTTTTTTTTTTTTTTTTTTTTTTTACTTTTTCCTCTAGTGAGGATTACTCTCTGATTCCCTGGCCTGAAGTAGTTTCCTGATTCTTTTGTTTTGAGTGTGGATGCACTCCACTACTCCTGGACTGGAAATTTATTTTTTCCTGGCTTCTTGTAAGGACTCTCTTTTATCTCTGTTTGATCCTACTTCTCCCATGGGAACTTTTCAGTCATTTGAAGCCCCACTTCTCAAACCTCTGCTAATGCCAGCTTTGTCTATTTCCTTTCTTATTGGCATGACTCTACTGAGGATAATTTGGAACTTCAGTGGCCTTAACTTGGGATCTCCTCAAACTGGCTCATCTATGGTCTCTTCCTTCCCATTGCTTCTGCTCCTCCTTCCTCTTACCACCTTCAATATTCCCTTCAACTCTCTTGAACCCTTTGATATATTCTCCTCAACCCCTACCTCCTCCACTCCTCTGTCCACACCTGTCAGACCTTTCCCTCCTACTCCATCTCCTCAAGTCCCTCAGTCACTTGAACTTTAGGGCCCCTGCCTCCCTCGGGGTCTCTCAAAGGACTCAGAGACCCCTAAAAGCAACTATCTGAGGGTGAACAAGAAAAAAAGGTTAATCCAAAACAGAAAAGATATTTTATCTACTCAGGTGGGCTTTGGAAATAAATACCTAGACATATGCTTGATGTCCCCTCAGTCTCTGATCCAAAATTTAGTCTGCAGCCTCCATAAGATTACATATCAGGGCAAAAGAAAATCTTGGAGATCTTCTCCACAAAACTTCATAAAAACCTTTATACATCTTTGAGTAGGTAACCTCAACTTGTCTGATTTTTGTCAGAAACACAATTCAGATAATAATATAAAGTGAAGATAAATCAGTCAGTTCTGTATTACTGTCATGCCTGATTCACAGCCAAAATTTTAGAATGAAAGCTATAAGATCTCTGCATCTATATGCTTATATATGCATATTTATATGTATGTAT
The DNA here is from genome assembly GCA_008750895.1 of Mirza zaza. Taxonomy (NCBI): domain Eukaryota; kingdom Metazoa; phylum Chordata; class Mammalia; order Primates; family Cheirogaleidae; genus Mirza; species Mirza zaza. The sequence goes on from VSMD01134552.1 coordinate 126,202, forward strand.
ATTATATATGATAGTTCCCTACCTCCAGATGGTATTACCAAATTAATTTTTAAAATCCATTAAATGAGTTCTATTCAAATTAGCTTAGAGATAAATTAGACCTAAATAAATTGTTCCTAAAACTCCCAGAAATATAGAAACTAACCTAAATGCTTTCCAGGTTCACATGACTTGAATAAATCTTTGGTAAATAAGATTAGTTTAATATTGTGGGATTAATAAAATGGATATGTCTTCTGAGTTACCAGTATTGAGTATAATATGAACATACATTTTAATTTTACCTGGGTTTCCTACTATGTTACCTCTATTAAATGTTTAAAATCATAAAAATTATAAATTCAATCTAAGAACAAATGTACAAAAAAATGCAGTATCCATTACTTTATTTATATTACTTAAACAAAAAACCTATATATTTGGCTTTTCTGGGATTTTTCTTTTGTGATGCTTGCCTAATATGCACATGCTGTAAAAATAGTTAATAGGCAAATAACTTGAGGTGATGGCTAGCCTTGTTTGATGCTATAATATGTCTCCCTAAAAACAGTTTCCAAAATCTTTGATAACATGAAAACTTAGAGTTAGGCTAAGTTAAATCAGGTAATAGATATTCATTAAATAACTAGATCATTTCTAGGTAAGATAAACTACTAAAACACTAATTATGGAACCTAAGTTTATGTTTATATACTTTTGGCCTCTTATATTAATATGGTATAGAGAGGCTAAAATATATTTGGGCCTGTTAATAAACATAAAAAATTTTACTATGAGGAAACAGCATATACCTATATGAAGTGTGATATGGCATATTCATAAAATGTGCTAATCTGCTTGTATAGAATGCTAGCATGTGATAGACACTTCAAATTTGTCTACTTTGTAGTTTTCTCTGTAAAAGAAAGGATATTGATGGTTAAAAATTCTAATCAATATATATAATTAAAGCCACTAGAAATAATAAGGGTGAAGGGAAACAACTTTGCATGTAAAATATGCAAGGGAAATAATATGTTTTTATTTATTTTGTTTATTTCAAAATATGAATTAAGGGGTACAAGTGATTTTGTTACATGGATACTTTTTATAATACTCAAGTCACGACTTTTGGTGTGCCTGTCACCAGAATAGTGTTTATTGTAGCCAATAGGTAGGTTTTTAATCCCACATCCTCCTCCCATCTCCCCCCTTTCTTGGTTTTTCATGTTCTTTATATCACTTTGTGGTTCTATGGACTTATATTTAGCTTCCATTTATTCATGGGAACTCATGGTGCTTAATTTTCCATCCCTGAGATACTTCATTTAGGATAATGGTCTCCAGTTCCATCCAAGTTGCTGCAAATGATATTATTTCATTCCTTTTCATGGCTGAATAGTACTCCATGGTACACACATACAACATTTTCTTTATCCACACATAAAATGATGGGCACTTAGGTTGATTTCACATCTTTGCAATTTGTGAATTGTGCTGCAATAAATATTCAATTGCAGGTGTCTTTTTGATAAAATGACTTAATTTCCTTTGGGTAGATACCCAGCAATGGGATTGCCGGATTGAATGGTTAAGTCTACATTTATTTCTTTGAGGAATCGCCATACTGTTTTCCATAAAGGTTGTACTAATTTGCAGTCCCACCAAAAGTGTTTAAACATTCCTTTCTCTCTGCATCCACACCAGCATCTATCGTTTTGAGTTTTCAGTAATGATCATTCTGATAGGGGTAAGGTAGTAGTATACATCACTGTGGTTTCAATTTGCACTTCCCTGATGATTAGTGAGGTTGAGCATTTTTTCATGTTTGTTGGCCATTTGTCTATTTTCTTTGAAAAAATTTCCATTCATGTCCTTTGCCCACTTTCTTCTGGAGTGGTTTTTTTCTTGATGATTTGATTGCATTCTTTGTAGATTTTGGATGCTAGTCCTTTGTCAGATGTATAATTTGCAAATATTTTCTCCCATTCTGTAGGTTGTCTATTCAATTTGTTGATTATTTCCTTTTCTGTGTAGAAGCCTTTTAATTTAACTCAGTCCCATTTGTTTCTTTTTGTTGTTGATGCTGCATTTGCCTTTGAAGTCTTAGTCATAAATTCTTTGCTTAGCCTGATGTCTAGAAGAGTTTTTCTTGTGTTTTCTTCCAGAATTTTTATTGTTTCATGACTCACATTTAAATCATTTATCCATTTTGAATTAATTTTTGTACACTGACAAGAGATAAGGGTCCTATTTCATTCTGCTGCATGTGGCTATCCAATTTTCCCAGCACCATTTATTGAAAATGACTTCCTTTTCCCAGTGTATGTTGTTAGCTTTGTCAAAGATCAGGGGGTTGTAGGTGAATGATTTTATTTCGAGTTTCTATATTCTGTTTCCTTGGGCTATGTCTCTACTTTTATACCAATACCATGCTATTTTGGTTATTATAGCCTTGTAGTATAACTTGAAATCAGGTAGTGTGTTACCTCCAGATTCATTCTTTTTGCTTAAGACTATTTTGGCTATAGGGCTCTTTTATGGTTCCGAATAAAGGTTAAAATTCTTTTCTCTAGATCTGTTAAATATAAAGTTGATATTTTGATGGGGATTGCATTGAACCTGTAATTCTCTCTGGGCAGTATAGACAATTTAAACAATCATCATTCTATCAATCCATGATCAAGGGATGTTTTTCCATTTGTTTGTGTCAGCTGCACTTTCTTTCACCAGTGTTTTCCAGTTCTCCTTGTAGAGATTTTTCACCTCCTTGGTTAAGTATATTGCTAGGTATTTTATTTTCTTTGTAGCTATTGCGAATGGCATCAAGTCCTTGATTTGACTCTCAACTTGTCTGTTATTAGTATATAGAAATGCTACTGATTTGTGTACATGGATGTTGTAACCTGAGAATTTTCTGAATTCATTTATCAATTCCAAGAGTTTCTTCTGAGAAAATTTTAGGGTTCTCTAGATACAAGACCATATGATCAGCAAACAGGGATAGTTTGACATCCTTTTTCCTGATTTAGAGGCCCCTTATTTCTTTCTCTTGCCTGTTTGCTTTGGTTAGGGCTTCCAATACTATGTTGAATAGAAGCGGTGACAGTGGGCACCCTTGTCTTGTTCCAGTTCTTAGGGAGTATGCTTCCAACTTTTCCCCATTCAGTATGATATTGGCTGTGGGTTTGTTATATATGGCTTTTATAATGTTGAGGTATATTCCCTCTGCAACTAGTTTGTTGAGGGTCTTTATCATGAAAGGATGCTGGATTTTATCAAATGCTTTTTGTGCATCTATCGAGATGACCATATGGTCTTTGTTTTTGTTTCTGTTTATGTGGTGAATCACGTTTATTGATTTTCATATGTTGAACCATCCTTACATCTCTGGGATGAAACCCACATGATCATGGTGGATTATTGTTTTGATGTGCTGCTGAATATTTTTGCTAGCATTTTTGTTGAGGACTTTCGCATCTGTGTTCATAAGGGATGTGGTCTCGAGTTTTCATTTTTGGGTGTATTTTTTTTCTGACTTTGGTACCAGGGTGATAATGGCTTCATAGAATGTGTTAGGGAGGATTTCCTCCTTTTCAATATTATGGACTAGTTTCTGTAGGATAGGTACCAGGTCTTCCTTGTAGGTCTGGTAGAATTTAGCTGTCAATCTATCTGATCCAGAGCTTTTTTTTGTTGGGAAATTTTTTATCACTGTTCGAATGGTGCTGTTCATTACTGGTCTGTTCAGGATTTCTATTTCTTCCTGATTCAGGCTTGGTAGGTTGTGTGTTTCCAGGAATTTATCCATTTCCTCTAGGTTTTCTAGTTTGTTTGCATAGAGATTTTTGTAGTATCCATGGATATTATTTTGTATTTCTGAAGTATCAGTTGTAATGTCTCCTTTTTTATTTCTGACTGAGGTTATTTGAGTCTTTTATTTCTGATTAATTTGCCTGGTGGTATATTGATTTTGTTTATCTTTTCAAATAACTAAATTTTTATTTCATTGATCCTTTGTATTGTTTTCATTTTGGTTTGCATTTCATGTAGTTCTGCTCTGAGCTTTGTTATTTCTTTTCCTCTGTTGGCTTTTGGTTTGATTTATTCTTCTTTTTCTAGTTCCTTGAGATCTGACATTAGGTTATGTATTTGTGATCTTTCTGTCTTTTTCATATAGACATTTAAGGCTTTGAACTTTGCCCTTAGTACTGATTTCATTGTTTCCCATAGATTTTTAAAGCTGTGTCCTGTTTGTCATTCAGTTCAAGGAATCTTTGATTTCCATATTAATTTCACCATTGATCCAAGGATCATTCAGCAATAGTGTGCTTAATTTCCATTACTTTGTGTAGATTTGATTGTTTCTCTGGAATCGATTTCTAGTTTTATTCCACTGTGGTCTGAGAACATAAATTATATGATTTTGATTTTTTTGAATTTGCTGAGACTTGTTTTGTGGCCTAAGATATGATCAATCTTCAAAATGTCCCATGTGCTGATGAGAAAAAATGTATATTCAGCAGTCTGCTGTAGAATATTCTTTAAATGTCTGTTATGTCCATTAATTCTAGATTCCTGTTCAAGTCCAGTGTTTCTTTATTCATTTTCTGCTTTGATGATCTGTCTAGTTGTGTCAGTGACGTATTGGAGCCCCCAGTAATTATGATGCTATTGTTTACTCCTTTGCTTAGGTCTAGAAGAATTTGCTTTATGCAACTAGGTGCTCCTGTATTAGGTCTATACATATTTATGATTGTTATGCCTTCTCATTGAAGTGCTCCCTTTGCCATTATATAATGACCATCTTTGTCTCTTTTTGTTTACTGTCATTTATTTATAGTCTACATTATCTGATATGAGAATGGGTACTTCCTTCTCTTTTGGTTTCCATTTGCATGGAATTTTTTTTCTATTCCTTTACCTTTAGTCTGTGTGAGTCCTTGTCCTTTAGATGTGTTTCTTAGAGAAAGAAAATACTTTCATTTTGTTTTTTCATCCATTCAGTCTATGTCTTTTAAATGGGCATTAAGACTGTTCACATTGAGTGCTAGTATTGATATGTGGGATGCTGTTCTATTCATTATTTTAGATGATATCCTATTTTGTTTTCCCTCTTGTGCTATTGTTTTATAGAATCTGTGAAGTATAATTTTGGGTGTTTTTATACTGGTGGGTATCTATTGTGTTGTTCCATGTATAATGAATGTACTTTTGAGCATTTCCTATAGGGAAGGTCTAGTAATGACAATTTCCCTTAAAGTTTGCTTGTCTGCAAACTTATTTCTCCATCATTCATGAAACTTAGTTTTGTATAATTCAAAATTCTTGGTCAGCAGCTGTTTTGTTTAAGAACATTAAGAATGGGGCCCCAATCCCTTCTGGTTTGTCAGATTTCCAGTGAGAAGTCTGGTGTTAGCTTGATGGGTTTTCTTTTTTCTTTTTTTTTTTAGTATTATTATTATTTTTTTTTATTTTGGCATATTATGGGGGTACAGATTTTAATATTTCAATAAACACCCCTCCCCCCCAAGTCTGAGTCTCCAGCATGACCATCCCCCAGATGGTGCACATCTCACTCATTATGTATGTATATACCCGCCCCCCCCGCCCAATACCCTATTACTGTAGTACCTATGTGTCCACTTACGTGCTGCTCAGTTGATGGGTTTTCTTTTGTAGGCTAATTGTTGCTTTCATCTGGTAGCTTGAAGAATTTTCTCCTTTTTTTTTTTTTTTTTTTTGAGACAGAGTCTCCCTCTGTTGCCTGGGATAGAGTGCTCTGACATTAGCCTAGCTCACAGCAACCTCAAACTCCTAGGCTCTGGCAATCCTCCTGCCTCAGCTTCCCGAGTAGCTGGGACTACAGGCACATGCCACCATGCCAAGCTAAATTTTTCTATATATTTTTAGTTGGCCAATTAATTCTTTTTTTACAATTTTTAGTAGAGATGGGGTCTCACTCTTGCTCTAACTCCTGACCTTGAGAGATCCACCCACCTTGGCCTCCCAGGGCGTTAGGATTACAGGCATGAGCCACCGTGCCCGGCCTTCTTCATTTTGACTTTGGCCAGGTTGATGAGTATGTGTCTTGGAGATGTTCTATTTGCTATGAATCTTCCTGGTGTTCGATCTTCTATCTGGATATCTGAATCTCTGGCAATGTCAACGAAGTTCTCCTCAATAATTCCCTTGAATAAGAATAGATTTTTCATACTTTTTGTTTTTTTTTCTCACTCTGGGATACCTATCATTGATATATAGGTTTGTTTCACATAGTCCCATATTTCTCTGAGTGACTGTTCATTCTTCATTCTTTATCTGCATCTTTGACTGACTGGGTTAGTTCAAAAGCCTTGTCTACAAGCTCTGAGATTTTTTCTTCTGCTAGGTATACCCTGTTGTTGAAGCTTTCTGATGCATTTTGTAATTCCCTAAATGACTCTTTCATCTTTAAGTTCTGTTATATCCTTTCTTAAATTGTATAGCTCTTTAGTGACTCTTTCATTTTTTCATTCATGTCCTAAAACATTAGCCAAACATTTTTTTGGCTACTCTGTCTTTGTTTTCAACTTTCACTTTAATTTCATTCATCTTGTTTGCCATCCATATTCTGAATTCCATGTCTGACTTTTCGACTATTTCCTTTTGGTTGGCATCCATTGCTGTGGATCTATTGTGATCCTTTGGGAGTATAGAGCTGGCTTGATTTTTCATGTTTCCATTAATTTTTTGCTGGCTTCTTCTCATCTGATAATGCTTTTCTCAGCTCAGGGCTGGGGGGGCATGGACTTCTGCATGATGTGTGGGGTATAGGGCTGTTCCTCCAGTTGTTCCACACTACCATGGGGCCATGGCCTGCCAGTTCACATGTGGGGGCATGGACTGGGTCCATGTGGCCAGAAGACTTGTTCCACTTGTTGGCACATTTTGACATGGAGGCCAGGCTGCTGGATGTCTGGGCCCTTTCTCCTCATGGGTCCTGCTGAGGCTGCTACCATGGTACTTTTCAAGCTCCATTTGAGTTCTCTGACAGGGGATACTCTTGGCTCGCAGTGATGGGCACGTGAGATATTCTGCTCTCGCTGTTCCTTCCCTAGCCTGGCAAGGGATGATGTTGGCATAGCTGCAATGGAGCTATTCCCTGTGTAGACTGGGAGCTCTGGACATGAGATCTCAGAGTGGGATCAGCGGCATCAATCCAGGAACTTAGGAGGTGATCTCTCACACTGGTGAGTCCCTGGTGAGCCTGCTCTCTGAGGTAACTTGACTATGCAGTCTCCAAGCAGTTTCCTGATCAGTACAGAGGTCCACAATGGTGGGGGGGACACCTCACAGCTCAAGTTGCAGTGTCTATGTGGGTAGCGTGGGGCTCTGGGGCTCTCTCCTTTATCACTTCCCTACGTGTAAAGGTCTCCCCCAGTTACTTTCTCGTCTTGGCAAGTGGAACCCCTTGTCTCCCTCTCTTTCACTCCGAGTAACTTCCACAGTTCTCTAATGATTTACAATGCTCTCTCCAAGAGGACCCATCTGTAGATGAGAATTTATTTGCAGTTTTTTTTTTTTTATTTTGTTTTGTTTTGTTTTTGCAGTTTTTGATCCTGTCCTAGAGAGTGGCATGTGCAGGGTTATTTTAGTCTACTATCTTGCAAGATGTGTTTTTCATAAAGAAAAATATACAAGGTATAAAGATTGTGCTTTCATTAAGGAAAAAAGAGAGTAATTTTGTCCTAAAGTACCATGAGTGGTTGTTCCAAAATGAGAAAGAGGAAAAGAGTAGGACAGAGACTGAATGGATATAAGAAAAAGTTGTAGAACTTGTGGAAAGGATTTTTATGTGTGGTGAAGCTGCTAAGATTAATTTGATTTATTTTATTTTTATTTATTTATTTATTTATTTTATTTCAGCATATTATGGGGGTACAGATGTTAAGGTTTCAATAAATGCTCTTTCCCACTCTCCCCCCACAAGTCTGAGTCTCCAGCATGACCATCCCCCAGATGGTGCACATCTCACTCATTATGTATGTATATACCCGCCCCCTCCCCACCCAATACCCTATTACTGTAGTACCTATGTGTCCACTTAGGTGCTGCTCAGTTAATACCAGTTTGCTGGTGAATATATGTGGTGCTTGTTTTTCCATTCTTGGGATACTTCACTTAGTAGTATGAGTTCCAGCTCTAACCAGGAAAATATAAGATGTGCTATATCACCGTTGTTTCTTAGAGCTGAATAGTACTCCATGGTATACATATACCACATTTTATTAATCCATTCTTGGATTGATGGGCACTTGGGCTGTTTCCACAGCCTTGCGATTATGAATTGTGCTGCTATAAACATTCGAGTGCAGGTGTCTTTTTTATAGCGTGTCATTGGATCTTTTGGGTAGATGCCCAGTAATGGGATTGCTGGGTCAAATGGTAGATTCACTTGTATCGCTTTAAGGTATCTCCATATTGCTTTCCACAGAGGTTGAACTAGCTTGCAGTCCCACCAGCAGTGTAGGAGTGTTCCTCTCTCTCCGCATCCACACCAACATTTGTTATTTGGAGACTTTTTGATAAAGGCCATTCTCAATGGAGTTAAGTGATATCTCATTGTTGTTTTGATTTGCATTTCCCTGATGATTAGAGATGGTGAGCATTTTTTCATATGTTTGTTGGCCATTCTTCTGTCTTCTTTAGAAAAGTTTCTGTTCAAGTCCTTTGCCCACTTTTTAATAGGGTTATTTGATTTTTTCTTGCTGATTTTCGTGAGCTCTAAGTATATTCTAGTTATCAGCCCTTTATCGGATGAGTAGTATGCAAAAATTTTCTCCCATTCTGTAGGTTGTCTGTTTACTTTCATGACTATTTCTTTGGCTGTGCAGAAGCTTTTTAGTTTCATTATGTCCCATTTATTTATTTTTGTTGTTGCTTTGATTGCCTTTGGGGACTTCTTCATAAACTCTTTGCCTAGGCCGATGTCTAGGAGAGTGTTTCCAACATTTTCCTCTAGAATTCTAATAGTTTCATACCTTAGGTTTAAGTCTGTTATCCAGCGTGAGTTGATTTTTGTGAGAGGTGAAAGGTGTGGGTCCTGCTTTAGCTTTCTACAAGTGGCTATCTAGTTTTCCCAGCACCATTTATTGAAAAGGGATTCTTTTCCCCAGCATATGTTTTTGTCTGCTTTGTCAAAGATTAGATGGCTATATGAGGATGGTTTTATATCAGGATTCTCAGATCTATTCCACTGGTCAATAATCCTATTTTTGTGCCAATCCCAGATTGTTTTAATTACTACAGCTTTGTAGTATAGTTTGATATCTGGCATATTAATACCTCCCATTTTGTTTTTGTTGCCTAGAATTGCTCTTGATATTCGGGGTCTTCTTTGGTTCCATACAAAGCGTAAAATTATTTTTTCTATATCTGTGAAGAATGCTGATGGGATTTTAATAGGTATTGCATTGAATCTGTAGATCAGTTTGGGTAGTATAGACATTTTAATGATGTTGAGTCTGCCGATCCATGAGCACGGAATGGATTTCCATCTGTTTACATCCTCTGCT
>VSMD01134557.1:0-26861 GCA_008750895.1 Mirza zaza
GTGCTGCTGCGTTCCTGATGCAAGACAGCTGGTCTCCTGAGTTCAGTCCCTGGAACAAATGACTCAACCTCTCTGAGCCTGGGTGTCCCCATCTGCAACATAGGGGCAGTAATAGCGTTGTCCACACAGGAGTGTTGAAAAACCCAGACAACTAGACAGGTGCTATCCAGTGGAAATTAGACATGTCTGGGTGTTTGGGGCAGGTGGATCACTTGAGCTCAAGGGTTCAAGACCAGCCTGGACAAAAGTGAAACCCAGTCTCTACTAAAAGTAGTAAAAAAAAAATTATCCAGGCATGATAGCCCAAGCTCGTAGTCCCAGCTACTTGGGAGGCTTAGGCAGGAGGATTGCTTGGGCCCAGGAGTTCGAGGTTGCAGTGAGCTGTGATGAGGCCACCACACTCTTGCCCAGGTGACAGAGAGAGACTCTTTCTGTCTAAGAAGAAAAAAAGAAAAGAAAAGAAATGGGACACTTGAGCTGGGAGCCTTGTGTGTAAGTTGAAATTTTTCTAGTAGCCATAATAACAAAAGTAAAAAGAAACATGAAATGAACAGTGTATTTTATTTAACTGAATAGTTTCAAAATATTATCAGTTAAATATAGAATCAATGTAAATGTAAACAATTCTTAGTAAGATATACCACATCCTCTTTTTCTGTTCATATTAACCCTTGAAATGCAGTGGACATTTCTCACTGATGGCACATCTCAACTCAGACACTGCATTTTCAGTGGTGAAAGTGAAATGCCGTTCTACCAAACCATAAAGTTGTGTTTAGCTGAAGAACATTCTATGCTTCTCTAGTTTTTAAATTTGAATCATTAAAATGAAATAAAATTAAGCATGTGGTTCATCGGTTGCCCTAGCTACATTCCTGGTGCTCTATAGACACATGTGCCTGGTTATCCTATTGGCCAGCACAACACTCAAAAGGAATATCCATAAAGGCTGGGATTTTTAAAAAATCTGTCTCATTCCCTGTTATATTCCAAGGCCTGGAGCAATGTGTGGTGTGTAGTAGCCACTTGATAAGTGTTAAAATGAGGCCGTTCATATGAAACATGCAACACAGTGGTTGTCACATAGCAAGTGTTCAATACATCAGGGCTAAAAAGAAATAGTGGGAGAAGGTCAGTAAATTCCCTTAAACATGAGTTTAAATGATTTAACCATCTTAGACTCTGTTGGGACCTGGGAAGTCCAGAGGGCTATGTTGTGTCTTTGGTGACAGCCAGTTGCCTTCCTCTGGTCTGAAGGGGGAGGTTTAGTTGTAAGTTTCTCTTGCCGAGTGACAGATGATTCCAATCCCAGATCTCCTTGGACCTTGTCCCTGTAGCGGTTGCCAAGGAAACTCCCCAGTGTCTGAGGGCTTTCCTTGTTAGCTTGAGCTCAGTCTGCCCATGTCCCTGGAAGTGTCAGAGAATCAACATCCCTGGGTGCAGCTCTCAATAAGGGACTAAAGGGAGCTGGAGTGTGAATACCCCAGCTCTCTTTCCACTCAGTCAGAAAGACTCTCAGATGTGAGTTCTACACGGATGCCCAGAGTCCCCCAGAATTCACAAGGTCCAGTGGCCCACAGTGGTGACAGGCTTGTAATGAATGCCCTCTGCATTCGCTTCTGTCTTATTGCCATTTAATTTCCCCCGTTCCCCCCTGGGGTGTCCTGGATCCCCTTTCAAGTAAGCGACTCCCCCGAGACTCGTTATCTTAGAGTCTTGTTCTAAGGAATGCACAGGATGACCTCACAGCTTCCCGGACACAATCAGGTCCCCAGGAGGGGACCAGGCACGTGGGTACCTTGGGGCTAAGAGCCATGAGGACCGCAAAGCTGGACAGGTGGTAGCACTTGCACTGGGTGTGCGAGGCGTTGCTGTTCAGGCGAGAGCAGCCCTCCGTGGACCAGCTGCCCCCCTCCTCCTGTGATTCTTCCCAGTAGACACACAGATGTTTTGTTCTCTGACCTGCAGGCTGGGAAAGACAACAGCATGAAAGTGGGTCCCTTCCTGGTTTGGTTATTTCAACTTTATAGGTCAATCATGATGTGCTGTGCAAGGGAACTGGATTGGGAGAACGTTTGTTGGGAAGAGTCTCACATCACCACACCTGCTAGGGGGCTTATTCTTCACTTATTGTGCCCTTCGCTGGCCATCTCAGCCCCCCTGGGATTGATCCTTATAGACTGATTCCCTCAGGGTCTATCCATCGACAGAACCAATGAGAGGTGCTGGGGAGAGATCCTTGCAGGAGAGAAGAGAGAGAAGTCAGGTATTCCTTCCTCACTCTCTTTCTGCTCCAGGCTGTGCCCATCTCAGGCAAGGTGATCCCTCCTCCTGCTCTCGCTTCATCTGAGCTCAATAATTCTCCCCACGACATTGCCTTGTAGACTTCTGTGTAAGAATAGCTTCCACTGAGGCAGTCTCTGGGCACCTGGGCATTTCTTTCTTCCCCACACTTATTCAGGGATGATTGACAGACAACAGTGGTATATATTTAAGGGATATTATATGTTGTACAAAATGATTACCATAATGAAGGTAACTAACACAATCAACACCTGACATAGTTAACTTTGCGTGTGGGGGGAGGTAAGAGCAGTCTCTTAGCAAATCTCACCTGTATGACACACCATTGTTATTATTTTTTGAGACATAGTCTCACTTTGTTGCCCAGGCTAGAGTGAGTGCCGTGGCGTCAGCCTAGCTCACAGCAACCTCAAACACCTGGGCTCAAGCAATCTTCCTGCCTCAGCCTCCCGAGTAGCTGGGACTACAGGCATGCGCCACCATGCCTGGCTAATTTTTTCTATATATATTAGTTGTCGAGCTAATTTCTTTCTATTTATAGTAGAGACGGGGTCTCGCTCTTGCTCAGGCTCGTTTTGAACTCCTGACCTTGAGCAATCTGGCTGCCTTGGCCTCCTAGAGTGCTAGGATTACAGGCGTGAGCCACTGTGTCCAGCCTTAAGTCTTTATTTAACAAATATTTATAAATCTTTATTGGGCACCAGGCACTCTCCAACATGACCTCCCGCCCTTCTTTGTCTCTGAACACTGTTTTGTCACCCCCTCGTATAGGATTTATCACTACCTGACATTAAAGCTTGTGTTTATTTTATATATTTAAAATATATAACATGCTGTGTTTTGCTTTTTGTCTCTGTTTTTTTATAGACAGTATCTCCGTTGCCCAGGCTGGAGTGCAGTGGCGTCATCATAGCTCCCTGCAGCCTCCAACTCCTGGGCTCAAGCAATCCTTCTGCCTCAGCCTCCCGAGTAGCTGGGACTACAGGCATGCGTCACCATGCCTGGCTAATTTTTTTCTATATATTTTTAGTTGTCCAGTTCATTTCTTTCTATTTTTAGTAGAGACAGGGTCTCGCTCTTGCTCAGGCTGGTCTCAAACTCCTGAGCTGAAGCAAACCTCCCGCCTCGGCCTCCCAGAGTGCTAGGGTTGCAGGCGTGAGCCACTCCGCCTGGCCCATTGTCATTAACTATAGTCACCATGGGGTACATTATGTCTCCAGAACTTATTCATGTTATAACTTAAAGTGTATCCCCTTCCAGGGGTCCTCAAACTTTTTAAACAGGGGGCCGGTTCACTGTCCCTCAGACCGTTGGAGGGCGTTGGAGAGTGCGGCGCACATTCCACACATGCGCACTGTGGGCCTGGGACTAGTCGGCTGCTAAGCAGGACAGGCAGCGGTGGCAAAAACACCTGGCGGGCAGGATAAATGTCCTAGGTGGGTCGCATGTGGCCCTCGGGCTGTATTTTGAGGACCCCTGCCTTAGACCAACATCTCTTCATTTCCCCGCACCCCATCCCTGGTAATGACCCTTCTACGCCTTATTATTAGGAATTTGATATGATATATTTGATATGATATATTTGATCATAATTTGATATGATATATTTTTTTAGATTCCAGATACAAATGAGATCATGCAGAATGTATTTGTGTGTGTGTGTCTGGCTTATTTCACTTAGCAAAATAGTCCTCCATGTTGATGCATGTTGCGTCGAGTGGGAAGGTTTCCTTCTTTTAATAAAGGCTGAGGAAAATTCCGTTTCTTATATATAAATGCATAACATATTTTTCTTTATCCATTCATCTGTTGGTAAAAACAACTTAGATTGCTTCCATATCTTCGCTATTTACGTATAATGCTGCAATGAACATGGGATGCTGTTGTCTCTTCAATTCCTTTGGATATGTACCCGGAAGTGGGATTGTAGATCATATGATATTCTAGTTTTATTTAGTTTGAGGAGCCTTCATACTCTTTTCCCTAGTGTCTACACCCACCACATTCCTACCAACAGATCTATAAGAATTCCCTTTTGTCCACGTCCTCACCAATACTTATATGTTGACTTTTTGGTAATAGCCATTTCTACAGATGTGAGGTGATGTTTGATTGAAGGAGTCTTAACATTTCTTGTGAGTTCTCCTATCTCTGAGTGATTAGACTTGGATTCATTTCCCTCCCTGAAAGCTGATAACACACCCTTCCCTTTAGAACACCTCACAGAGGACCAGCCCTGCTGTCTGCTCACCTGAGCTTGTTGAAAAGTCAGGACCACGTGTTCAGACAGGTAGACTTTTTCCTTCAAGCCAGTGGCGACACTCACAACCTGAGAGTTTAGTTTTACTTCCCGCATTCCTCTTCTGTCGTTAAAAAAGGATCCATTCGGCATATCTCCGACAGATTGATAAGTGATGAGGGAAACTGCTCTTATATCTGAGAAAAAAAGAAGAGAAACAACGTTAGGGAGTGCACATAATCTGGGAAGTTGGTCCATGGTGTCTTAGGTGAGGGTCACAGGACAAGCAACGGACAGTTACACCTACCCTCGGAAATCCCTTACATTTCCCGTTCAATACGCCACGTGAAGTTTGCGGTGCAGCACCTTTGGTTACATAACACATAGTATAAGCCCCCACACATTGAAGTGGTATATGTGCAAAATACGCTCCTCAATGGGTAGTAAAAATACATATGAGCCCTTACACGTCACAATCAGAGTTGGGCCGCAAAATGCTTGTGCTCAGAAGGGCGGGTGGAACTCAGGAAGGCCGAGGAAGGCTCATGCTCCCACCCTCCGTCTCACACTCACTCTGGGTGTCTGATTTAGTGGAAAGGTGTGCAGGATGAGCCATTGTATTTAATCCACCCTTTTTCCTTCCTTCCCCTTTTTCCCCTCCGCCCACCTCCTTCTCTTCCTCCTCCCCTCCCCTTTTCATGAAAGTATAATTTAATTCTCAGATGTTCAACACACATAGGATGTTCTGTGACCTGACAGGGTGTTTCCCAAATTGTAATTATTCATGTGCCACCACCGATATTGGCCAAAGCTACTTGCCACCTGTATTATTATTCACTCCATTTTAAAAATCCACTCGCTTTTAGATCCCTTCCCTCTCTTTCCCTGCTCTACAGCTTATAGTAAGGAGAAAACATAAACCAGTAGAAAAGAATATTTTTGGAGTAAATGCAGCAGGCATGTCACTCTAAATGTAGCCAGGCCTTACTCTATGAAATAGTTTATATGCCATAATTTACTTATTCTTTCCTCCCATATTTATTGAACCCCTACTGTGTGCCAAGACATTCTAGGTATTGTAACACAGTGGTGGAAACAACAGACAAAATCCCTGCCGTCAGAGAGCTAACATTGTAGGGGGAGAGGTGGATAATAAACCAATCAATAAATTAGAAAAAAATGACACAGTGCAGGTGGTTTGCAGAGACTAAAATTGAACGGATAAAGCAGTGGTGACAAACTATGGCATGAGGGTCAAATCTGGCCTGCCACCTGCTTTTGTAAAATAAAGTTTTATTGGCACACAGTCACACTCCTTCGTTGACATATCACCTATGGCTGCTGTCATTCTACAATGGCAGACTTGAGTAGCTACGACAAAGATCATCTGGTACAAACAGCCTAAAACATTTACTCTCTGATCCTTTTACAGAACAAGTTTGCCAAGCTATAGGACAGAAAAAGCCTCGGTAACTCCTTTAATTAGGGGGTTCATAAAACTCTTCTCAAAGAAAAGGCTGTTTGAGGCAATCTGCCACCATGGTACCTTTTCAGACATCACATGGAAATCAGGCATGTGTCAACTGTCCATTTTAAGGAAGAATGTCAAGGAATCCTATTGGAACTTAAGTGTGTATCACAAAGTGAACAGTTCTTTTATGATTTCAACTTTATCTCCCCAATTGCCTGATCAGTGATCAAGAAAGATCTTTTCATTCTAGAATCTTCTAGAATCTTCCTACTTTGAAAATGTTGTAAGTTCCCATCCCTTGGTCAAGTAACCTAGAAATGAGACAATGGTGCCTAGAATTCAGAGTCAGGAGAATCCATCGTAGGCACAGTACCTGCTGTGGCTCCTTTGAAAGCATGAGCACAGTTGATATCCATCATGTTGTTTCCAGCTTCCAGAAAAGTCTTCTCACCTGTCTCACTGCACCTCTGGGTTTCATAGACTGAAAACAGGAAGAAAATGAGTCCTTCTGTACTTACTCCCCAGGACTAAAAAACTTGTTGAACACCTCCCTTCTTTGGAAGACCCCCTACGGGTGATTCCATCTCCCCGGTGCAGGGTAGACCAGACGGCATTGCCCCTCCACCTGTCTAGCTGGTGGGAGTGAAGTGGTGACAATGTCCTGAGCAAGACACACCCTGGCCACACAACCCAGGAGATGACAGGGGATGGCTGTACCTCCCTGAGCTAGAACTAAGGGATGTGAAAATTCAGTATTTAACACAGGCTACTTAAGGAATAATAAAAAAAAATTAAACTAATAACATTGATGATACCAGAGTCCCTGTGAAGGTGGAACACCAACTTTATAAGGAAGAGTAGTTAAGCATTTAAAAGTAAGATAAGCATTCCAAGTAAGATAACTAGGCTCAGATTTTCTGCCTTGGAGAAAAATCCCATGAATAAGCTCTATCCCTATCACATAAGCCTGTAAACACAAGAGCTGATGAAAGATTATCCTCATAAATATTTTTGGTTACAGGGAGTTTCATCTCTGGACAACTAAGAAAATTGTCCTAGGAGCTATGGCAGACAGCTCAGTGCCCCCAATCACTATTCACTCCATCTTTTTCTGGGACTAGGACTACCAAATTGAACACAAGTCATTTTCCAGCTTCCTTTATAGCTAGGTGGAGGCGTGAATCTATTTGCAGGTGAATGGATGAAAGGTCAGATTGATGGGTTCTACAGAAAATGAGTATCCATTCTACTTCTCTTTTCCCTCTCCCATTGGCTGGTAAGAGGATGGGGAAGTAGAGCAGCCATCTTGTAACACGTGAAAACTCAACTATGATCAACGAAATATGTGTAGATTTTTTTCCTCCACACTAAACAAGTAATTCTCCAGGAAATATCAGCTGGGTGTCCTGTCATTTAATTCTGACATTATCTGCCCGGCAATAGCATCAGACCCCACAGTTGGAGGGCTTAGTCCCAGAAGAGCACTAGAAGAGTTTTGAAGATGGCAGAGCACTGCCATGAAAGAGCCACATCAACCCTGGTTCTCTTAAGCTCAAACTGTTAAAGAAGTAATAGTTAAGCCATTGGTTAAGCCACTGTAACTTTAGTCTTTCTTATACCACCAGATTTGATAGCCTAATACAGATATTAACTTCACATGGAACACTTGTCAAAATAGATGAAAAGATAAGTCTCAATGAATTCAAAGGATTGCAATTTTAAAGAGTATGGTCCCACACAAGAACACTTCAAACAGATTATATATCATGACCAAGTGAAATTTATCCCTGCTCTGCAAGGCTGGTTTAACATATGCAAATCAATCACTGGGATCCATCACATCAACAGAGCACATGATAAAAATCATTATGATCATCTTAATTTATGCAGAAAAAGCATTTGACAAAGTTCAACATCCTTTCTTCATTAAAACCCACAATAAAATCAAGCAAGAAACCATTAACAAAAAGACACCTGGAAAAGCCCCAGATATTTGGGAATGAAACACACATTTCTAAAGGACCGAGAGGTCAAGTGGTAAATCACACGGAAAGTTTTAAAACATTTTTCACTGAAGGATGATGAAAGCCCAACATTTCAAAATTTGTGGGACGCAGCCAAGGCAGTACTTAGAGGAAAAAACATAGCTCTAATTTATAGTTAAATGTGAAGCTTTAAATGCATTCATTAGCAAAAGAGGACGGCTTAAAAATCAATGATTTTTAAGGGAGTCAAAAAGGTAGAAAATTAAATACAAAGAAAGTAGAATGAAATAATAAAGGGAAGAGAACAATTTAGAAGAAAGCAGAACAATGAGAAAAATAATCAACAAAGCCAAAATTTGGTTCTTTGAAATGATTAAAGCATACAGAGGTTAAAGAGAACCCACAGTCCCCGACACAGAGATGTTAAAACCCTTGTAATTTCCTGAGCAATAGGCACAAGAGAAAATCTTTTGTCCTAATATTTGGCCTTTGACTCGAGTTCCTGACACACAGCTCCTGAGACCTTTGGAATTTCTTGAGTACCAGAAGCATGTGACTCAACTCCTAAGTTCCATCGAATTTCCCAGGTTATAGTAGCATCGTCTTTTGTAGCAAGGTGACACTTATCCAGGTACAGGATGGACTGGGGATGAGGGCTCGTTGCCAGGGAAACCAAACATGAGATTAAAGGTTTGAAAATTTCCTTTCCACCCCATCCCACCTACAGGGAGGGGGAAGAGACTGAACGTATCGCCAGTAGGCAATGCTGTAACCAATCATGCCTAACTAATGAGCCATCCGTCCCAACTCAGAAAACATGCTTCCAGGGGCTTCTAGGTAGCTGAAAATTTTGAGACTCCTGGGATATGAGAAGCTCAAACAGGGCATCTCTTCCATCTGGCTGTCATCTGTCTATTTATAATATCTTTTATAATAAATATATAAATGCAAGTATTGTTGTTCCCTGAGAAAATTAATCAAACCCCAGAAGGGAGGTCACTGACTGATTTATAGCCACACACGGTCAGAAGTACAGGTTACTCAGGTTACACAACCTGAGACCTGCAATTGGCATTTGCAGTGAAGGAGCTCTTCTGGGACTAAGCCCTCCAACTGTGGGATCTGATGCTATTGCCAGGTAGAAAATGTCAGAAATGAATCACAGGACACCCAGCTGGCATTTCCTGGAGAATTGCGTGTTTAATGTGGAGGAAAAAACCTACACATATTTGTTGACCAAAGACGAGGTATTGTGTGTTGTTGTGACTCTATGAGAGTAGAGTAGGAACATAACCCAAAGCTTTTCTCTTTCCACCAGCCATGGTAGGATGGTGGATATGTTCTTCAGTAATTTTCACCATAGGAAAGGAAGTTGGAATGGGGAAGAGAGCTGGTTTATTCTCTTGTCCCCGAATTTATCTTTTTGAAAGCAGAGCCCTACTCGGTAACGTCAGCATGGAAGCTAATTCTGGGAGCCATTAGGTTTATCATTGTTGGCCCTGCCCAGGCCAGAACCCAGGGCTCTTTATGGACATCACAGGAGTCTACTCAGCACCTCTTACCTACGCCAAGCTCAGAATTTTGACCTTTTCCTGGAGAAGAATAACTCGAATTCCAAATACTCAATTTCACCCTCTGGAATAATTGGGTAGCCTTTCTTCCAAAGTCTCTTCTGCTTGTAGTGTTCCTCAAATTATCCTGTCATGAAAATAAAGGTAATTAGGTGGACTCTCCCTGAAACTTCAGGAAGCGGGAATACACACAATGTGGTATGGGTGAGCCCAGGAGACAATAGTGGTTAAGGTGCTAGTAGGTGGGGGTGACCATGAGGTTCCAGACACTGACACAAATCTTTACATGACAGCTGAGACCTTGTCACCCTTTTCAGAGTTTCTGGATTTCTACTGACATCTGAGACCTGTCAATTCTTGGTTGTGGGAGGCTGTCCTGGGCATGGTAGGATGTTGAGCTATGTCCCCGGTCTTTATTCACTGGATACCAGGAGCACACCCTCCCCCTACCCCTAAAGTTATGACAAGCAAAAGTGCCCCAGACATGGACACATGACCCTTGGGGTAGAGGACACAGTCATCCCTGGATGATAACTACTTTCTCCTAGAAATCGCAGGGAACCTGCTAGTGTTACAGCAGGAGAGGATGCGGTGAGATGGACCAGCTGCCTCCCACACCCAGGCTTCACCACACTTACCCAAATATTCCCTCGTGACTGTGTCTTCTCACCACGGTTCTCTGTGGGGAAAAGGTAGCCACTGAACAAGACATGGGAGAAAACTCACCCTGGCTCACCTCGCTTCTTCCAATGCCTTCCTGTTGGAACGTTCTCTGATGCCCCTGATACCTACCCCAATTCCCCTCTACGGCATCCAAAATGTGTTCTACAGTAGATTATAAAAGGGAATTAGAATGCGGCTTCCAGTTTAATACTTCAGGCAACCATGTTTACTGAGCAGCTACTCAACACCAGACATGATGCTAATCCACATGGATAGAGGTTAGTAAAAGCGACCAAGGGCGTCCTCTTGTGCAGTTTGCAGCCTGGAAGGAAAGGCAGTAAGCAAATAATTACAAATCAATAATTAAGAGATTGCAAGTGATGCCATTAATAAATAGGAGGTGATGACATGGGGACTCACACCAGAGAACCCCAGCACATCAGCCTTGCATGGAAGAGGTTTCCTGAAGGAATCAACATTGATTGATTGAATATTATAGAAGCCGTTGTCTATACATTACATCTACACTATCTCCTCTAAGAGAATGCAGAATGTTCTATAACAGACTTATGTAGCATGACAGCTAATTTTTATAGAGCCTTTCTAGGTGCCTAGGCCTGCTAACTATTTGACAGGCATTAATATTCATAAAGCATAGGTGAGGTGTCCTGGTTTGCTGGGGCTGCCATAACATGGTACCACAAACTGGTGGCTTAAAGCAACATAAATTTACTGTCTCACAGCTCTGCAAGGTAAAAGTGTGTAGTCGAGGTGTCAGCAGGACCATTTTTCCTCTAAGTAAGGTGCTAAGGAGGAATCTTGCCTTGCTTCTTCTACCTTCTGGTGGCTGCCAGCAATCTTCGTCCTTCCTGGGGTTGTGGCAACATAACTCCAGTCTCTGTCTACACGTGGCCATCGTCCCTCTGTGCCTGTGTCTCTGTTCCCTGAGTTTGCTCTTTTTTTTATAAGAACACCACTTATATAGGATTTAGGGTTCATCCTAACGTAGTTTGATCTCATCTCGACTTGACTACATCCGCGAAGACCCTATTTCCAAATAAGATCACATTCTCAGGTTGCAGGTAGACATGGATTTAGGGAGCACAGTATTCAACCCTGTAAGCCAGATTCTGAAATAGCTTCCAGTTATCCCTGCCTCTTGCATAGGTTGTGCCTAAGTAATGAAGCGTCCATCAAAGTCCAGATGAAGATGGTTCCAGGAGCTTCCAGGTAGAGGTAGCTGAAAATTTGGAGGTTCCTGGGGTGTGACACGCCCAAAGATGGCTTGGAAGTGCCACATCTCCTTCTCCCCCCTTTCCCATCCCTTGCTCTATGCATCTCTTCCAGCTGGCTGGCCATCTGTGTCTTTTATAATATCTTTTATAATAAATGGATAAATGCAAGTAAAGTGCCTCCCCGAGTTCAGTGAACAAATTAATCAAACCCAAGGAGGGGGGTCACGGGACTCTGATTTATAACCGGATATGGTCAGAAGTACAGGTTACAACCTGGGACTTGCAGCTGGTGTCGGAACTGAAAACGCTCTGGGATTAAGCCCACAAACTGTGGGCTCTGGATCTGACGCTGTCTCCCGGTAGATAATGTCAGAATTGAATGACAGGACGCCCAGCTGGTATCTGCTGGAGCACTGCTTGTTTAGTGTGGAGGGAAAAAAGTCCACACACATTTTCCTGACCAAAGATGAAGTATTGTATGTAGTCCTGAGTATGTGAGAGTAGAGTAGGAACATAACCCAAAGTGATTTCCTTTCTACCAGACATGGTAGGATGGTGGGTGTGTTCCTACGTAATTTTCACCGCATTAATGGAGGTTGCAATGGGGAAGAGAGCAGGTGTATTCTCCTGTCCTTTGAATTTATACCTTTGAAAGCAGAGCCCTGCTCATGTAAGGTCAGCGTGGAAGACTGTGATTCTGGGAGCCCATGGATTTTATCCTGCGCAGGCCCTGCCCATGCCGGGACCCAGACCTCTTTATGGACATGGCAGGAGTCTACTCAGCTCCCCTTACCTGTATCAGACACAGAATCTCCACCCTGTCCTTGAAAATCAGAACTCCCATTCCGGGCAGTCAATTCCACCGTCTGGAGTACTTGCGTAGGCTTTCTTGCAAAGTCCTTTCTGTTTTCATTCTTTGTCACATTTTTCTTCCAGAGAAATAAAGCTAATTAGTTAGACGCTCACTAAAACTTCAGAAAGCAGGAATATGCATAAGTGTGGTAGGGGTGAGCCCAGAGGACAATATTTATTAAGGTGCTAGTAAGTGGGGGTGGGCATGAGGTTCAGGACACTGACACAGGTCTTCACATGACAGCTGAGACACTGTCACTCCTTCCAGAGTTTCTGAATTTCTACTGACATCTGAAGCCAAGTCAATGCTCGAGTTGTGGGAGGCTGTCCTGGGCGTGGTAGGATGTTAAGCTGTGTCCCTGGTTTCTATTCGCTAGATACCGTTAGCACACCCTCCCCCTACCCCTAAAGTTGTGACAAGTAAAAGTGTCCCCAGACATGGACAGATGACCCTTGGGGTAGAGGACACAGTCATCCCTGGATGAGAACTACTCCATCCTAAAAATCACAGGAACCTGCTAGTGTCACGGCAGGAGACGATGTGGTGAGACGGACCAGCTGCTTCCCACACCCAGGCTTCACCCCACTCACCTGAGTATTCACTTCCGGTGGTGTCTTTTCCCTACTGTTCTCTGGGGGGGAAAGCAGCCATGAAATGGGATATGGGAGAAATCCCACCCTCGCTCACATCCCTTCTTCCAATCAGCCTCAAGTTAGGTCCTTCCCTGATGCTTCTGTAGCCTACCCCAATTTCTCTCTAAGAAACCCCAAATGTGTTCTACAGTAGATTATAAAAGGGAATTGGAATGTGGCTTCCGGTTTAATACTTCAGGCAACAGTATTAGCTGAGCACCTACTCAACACCAGACATGATGCTAATCCACATGGATAGAGGTTAGTAAAAGCGACCAAGGGTGTCCTCTTGCACAGTTTGCAGTCTGGAAGGAAAGGCATTAAGCAAATAATTACAAATCAATAATTAAGAGATTGCAAGTGATGTCATTAATAAATAGGAGGTGATGACATGGGAACCCACAGCAGAGAACCCCAGCACATCAGGGTTCCATGGAAGCCTTCCCGGAGGAATCGGTGTTAATTGGGTTAATAATATAGAAGGAGTTGTCGACACATTACACCTACACTATTTCCTCTAAGAGAATGCAGAAGGTTCTAAAACAGGCTTATGTAGCAAAAGAGCTAATTTTTATAGAGCCTTTCTAGGTACCAAGATGGCTAAATATTTAAGATGCATTAAAAATCATAAAGAATAGGTGATGTGTACTAGTTTGCTGGGGCTGCCATAACATAGTGAAACAAACTGGTGGCTTCAACATAAATCTACTGTCTCACAGCTCTGCAGGCTAAAAGTCCATAATCAAGGTGTCAGCAGGACCATGTTTCCTCTAAGGAAGGTGCTAAGGAGGAATCTTGCCTTGCTTCTTCTAGCTTCTGGTGGCTGCCAGCAATCTCTGTCCTTCCTGGGGTTGTGGCAGCATAACTCCAGTCTCTGTCTACACGTGGCCATCGTCCCTCTGTGTGTGTGTCTCTGTTTCCTAAGTTCCCTCTTCTTATAAGAACACCTGTTTTATGGGATGCAGGGTCAACCCTAAACTAGTATGTCCTCATCTTGACTTGATTACATCTGCAAAGACCCTATTTCCACATAATATCACATTGACAGGTTGCAGGTGGACATGAATTTGGGGAGCCCAGTATCCAACCCAGTAAGCTGGATTCTCGAATAGCTTCCGGTTGTTCCTGCATCCCGGGATTCATATTCTTGCAAACTCTTCTCTCATTGACTTAGTTAACGGGACCCAGTGACTCACTACGAATGAACATTACACAGCAAAAATGATAGAATGTCACTTGTGGGATATTGTTATAAAAGACTATGGCGTTTGTCTTATTAACACTGCCTGGCTGTTTCCAGTCCTTGCTATAATAAAGCAAGTGATACAAAACCCACATATCTAGGAAATGAAGACAGCCTCCCACCAACTACTAAATATGAAGAGCTCTTAAGGGCTCAGTCCAAGGGATCTTAAGGAACTGAATCTTTCCAGCAACCCTGTGAGTGAGCTTGGAATCCGATTCTGTCCCAGTCAAGCCTCTGGATGAAACTACAGCCTGGAAAACAGCTTGATGGCAGCTATGACAGACCCCGAAGCAAAGGACCCAGCTAAGTCATTCCTGGATCCACACAAATATTGAGACAAGAAATATGTGTTGGGTAAGTCACCAAATTTTGGGGGGCAAACTTGTTATGCAGCAACATAAACTAAGATCACACATCTTGGTGTCACTCTCACTTACAGAGAAGAACATAGAAGTTAAGTCATTTACTGAAAGCCAGCTAGGGAGGGCATGAAGCAGCCCTAAATTCAACTCATTTAACTCAAAACATGGGATTTTACGAGGACGAACAAATAAATAAATATACTATTGTCAGTAGTAAGATCCAGGCTTCTTATTGTTGGAGAAAGAAGTTACAGATAAGGGAAGGATGAGACAAGCCTTTGCATTATGCTGGCATCAGAGCTAACGGCATGAACTCATGGGCTTTGGGACACAGATGCACAGATAGGCAGAAATAGAAATTGAATTTAAGGAGAGTGACAGATAAATAAGTAGACAAGTTCAGAAAAAAAAATTAGATATATCTTTCTGGAAGTTCTGGAAAGAGACCTGTGTTGGAGTTATAAACTGTAAGGCATCCATACAGAGATGGTTATTTATGTCAGGGGCTTAGACAACGTCCCCTTGGGCAACAAGGACAAAGGAAATGGACATGTTGGTTAGGACAGAGCTCTCCTATCCCACCCTGGCCTGACGTTGGTAGCTGTCAGAAGATTTCCCAACTACTTCCCCATCCTTTTGCATGAAGAAAAAGAATATCGGGAGGTTCTTACCATAACAATCTGGATGATCGATATCCACCAAACGAGCCACCCAGTTGAAGAAAGAATGTTTGACCACACAACTGCAGACCTCAGTTATGATTTTGTTTTTACAATACGCTGTGGACCTACACGTTGCCATCCCGGTCTCACAATCATCAATACGTACTATAAAGACAAAATATTATTGTTTTTCGTTTTCATTGAACTATACCAGTTCCCTTGCCTATGGAATCTGAATGCCCAACGTTGTTCATAAATGTTCCCACATGTCCTAAGGAACACAACTGAAGAGAAGGGAGGAGATGGCTATGCTTTCCTGAGCTGGGACTAGGGTGGGCTAACTCAGCATTTACCATAGGCGTCTTACGGAGCATAAACACATTTTTTGAAAAGTTAAATAATGTTGCAAGAGTCCCTGTACGGAGGAACACGATCTTTTAAAGCAAGAGTAGCTAAGCATTTCAAACTTTTCTAAGTAAAATGACCAGGTGAAGATCTTGTGCATGGAAGAAGAAGCCCCTGAGTAAACTCTATCCAATCACATAAGTTTGTAAAAACAAGATCTGGCGAGAGGTGATCCTCATGACTTTTTTTTTGGTATGAAGAAATTTTCTCTGCACAAGTGAGAAAATTGTCCTAGGAGCTATGGAGACAGCTCAGTGCCCACAATCACCGTTTGACCTTCCTTCTCTGGGACAAGAGTTACCAAACTGAAGCTGAACACAAGTCATTTCCCAGACTCCCTTGCAGCTAGGCAGAGCTATGCAACTATCTGCAGGCCAATGGATGGAAGAACAGAAGGATGTGTCCCACGGAAAATGAGTGTCATTTCTATTCTCCTCTTGTCCCTCTCCTCTTGGCCGGTAAGAGGATGTGGAAGTAGAGCAGCTATCTCACAACACAAGACGGAAGTTGAAAGTTGAAGATGGCAGAGCACAGAGCTACCAAGGAACAGACATATCAGCCCTTAGATCCTTATGCTCAAACTCTTAAAAAATAATAGTTAAGCCACTTTTTAAGCCACTGTTACACTGGGCTTTCCGATGCCACTTGATTCGGAATGCTCATACAGATATTAAGTTGTCAAAATAGACTGTAAGACAAGTCTCAGTGAATTCAAAAGGATTGAAATTTTAAAGAGTATGCTCTCAAACAAGACCACATAAAACAGATTCTACATCGTGACCACTTGGGATTTATCCCTGGTATGCAAGGCTGGTTTAACACATGCAAATCAATCCCTGGGATCCATCACATCGACAGAAAAAAAGCTAAAAATCATGTGATCATCTTAATTGATTCAGAAAAATCACTTGATAAAGTTCAATATACTGTGTTTTCCTGAAAATTAGACCTGCCCATAAAATAAGCCCTAGCAGGAGTTCTAAGCATTTGCGCAATATAAGCCCTACCCCGAAAATAAGACCTAGTGATGGGCGTGGCTACGCAGCATATCTGCACAACCTGTGCATTTTGTCGCGGAGCGGTACAGAAGAGGAGCAGCACTTCTCATCTGCCCCATCGTGACAGCTACTATCCCAGAGGTGACCGGAAAGGTGCGGGCAGCCCCACCAACAAGGTCGGCTCCCCCTGTCAGGTCCCCGCCATCCTGTGCATGCTGCAAGCTGAGGCTTTGAGGGGAAAAATAACACATCCCCTGAAAAAAAGCCCTAGGGTGTCTTCTTGAGGAAAAATAAATATAAGACCCTGTCTTATGTTCAGGAAAACACAGTACTTTCTTGATAAAAATCAACAATATAATTAAAGAAACCATTAACACGGAGACATCTGGAAAAGCCCCAAATATTTGGGAATGAAACACACATTTCTACATAACCCATAAGTCAAGTAATAAATCATACAGAAAGTTTTAAAATATTTTTAACTGAATAATAGCTAAAGCCCAACATCTAAAAGTTTACAGGATGCAGCCAAACCAGTACTTACAGGGAAATGTGTAGATTTATTTATTTATTTATTTATTTATTTATTTATTTTTGAGACAGAGTCTCACTTTGTTGCCCAGGCTAGCATGAGTGCTGTGGCGTCAGCCTAGCTCACAGCAACCTCAAACTCCTGGGCTCAAGCAATCCTCTTGCCTCAGCCTCCCGAGTAGCTGGGACTACAGGCATGTGCCACCATGCCCGGCTAATTTTTTCCATATATATTAGTTGGCCAATTAATTTCTTTCTATTTATAGTAGAGATGGGGGTCTCGCTCTTGCTCAGGCTGGTTTTGAACTCCTGACCTTGAGCAATCCTCCTGCCTCGGCCTCCCAGAGTGCTGAGATTACAGGCGTGAGCCACCGTGCCCGGCTTGCAGTATCTTTTATAATAAATGGACAAATGCAAGTAAAGTGCTTCCCTGAGTTCAGTGAGGAAACTAATGAATCCCAAGGAGGGAGGTCATGGGACACTGATTCATAGCCAGACATGGTCAGAAGTACAGGTTACAACCTGGGACTTGGCAATGGGCCTCTGAACTGAAAATGGTCTTGTGGGACAACTTGCACAGACTGTGGGATCTGTCTGCCGCTGTCTCCAGGTAGATAATGTCAAGAAATCTCAATTGAACGACAAGAAACCCAGCTGGTATCTGCTGGAGAATTGCTTGTAAACAGTTGCTTGTAAACACTAAAGTGTGGAGGAAACAATCCACGCATATTTTGTTGGCCAAAGATGAAGTATTCTGTATTGTCCTGCATATGTGAGAGTAGAGAAGGAACTTAACCCAAAATGGTTTCCTTTCTACCAGCCATGGTAGGATGGTGGATGTGTTCCCAAGTAATTTTCACCATATTAAGGGAGGTTGGAATAGAGAAGAGAGATGGTTTATTTTCTCGTCCCTTGAATTTATATTTTTGAAAGCAGATACCTACTCCTGTATCATTAGCATGGAAGACTGTGATTCTGGGGGACCATAGAATTTTGTCATTCATAGACCCTGCCCATGCCAGGACCCAGACCCCTATGGAGGTCACAGGAGTCTACTCTGCACCTCTTACCTTCATAAAGCTCAGAACTTTCAACCTTTCCTGGAGAATCAGAACTCACATTCCAGACAATCAGTCTGATAGTCTGGAGTTCGGTAGCATTTCTTAGAAGGTCCTTTCTGCTTTCATTCTCCATCAGATTTTCCTTTCAAAGAAATAAAGCTAATTAGCTAGACTCTCATTGAAACATTAAAAAGCAGGAATATGCATAAAGGTGGTAGGGGTGAGCCCGGGAGACAATATTGACTAAGATGCTACCAGGTGGGGGTGGGCATGAGGTTCGAGACACTGACACAAGTTTTTACATGACAGCTGAGGCACTGTCGCCCATTCCAGAGCCTCTTGCTTTCTACTGACATCTGAGACCAGTCGATGCTTGGTTGTGGGAGGCTGTCCTGGGCATTGTAGGATGTTGAGTTGTGTCTCTGGGCTCTACTCACTAGATACCAGTAGGACACCTTCCCCCTACCCCTAAAGTTGTGGACAAGCAAAAGTATCCCCAGACATTGACAGATAACTCTTGCAGTAGAGGACAAAACCACCTCTGGATGAGAACTGCTCTCTCCTAAAAATCACAGGGAACCTGCTAGTGCTACAGCAGGAGACGATATGGTGAGACGGACCAGCTGCTTCCCACACCCAGGCTTCACCCCACTCACCTGAGTATTCACTGGTGACTGTTTGCCTTCATTCTTCTCTGGGGGAAAAAGTAGCCATGAAATGGGATATGGAAGAAAACCCATCCTTGCTCACATCCCTTCTTCCCATCAGCCTCAAGTTGGGACTTTCCCTGCTGTTTCTGCAGCCCACCCCAATTCCCTGCTAAGAAATACAAAAATGTGTTCTACAGTAGATTATAAAAGGGAATTTTAAGGCAGCTTCCAGTTGAATACTTCAGTCAGCAGTATTAGCTGAGCAGCTACTCAACACCAGACATGATGCTAATCCACATGGACAGAGCTTAGTAAAGGAGACCAAGGGCGTCCTCCTGTGCAGTTTACAGCCTGGAAGGAAAGGCATTAAGCAAATGATTACAAAACAATAATCAAGTGATTGCAAGTGATGCTCTTAATAAATAGGAAGTGATGACATGGGGACACACAGCAGAGAACCCCAATACATCAGGGTTACATAGAAGGCTTCTTGGAGGAATCAGTGTTGAGTTAATAATATACAAGCCATTGTCTACACATTATACCTACACTATCTCATTTAACAAAATGCTGAAGTTTCTATAGTAGAATTATATAGCATAAGAGCTAATGAATGTTTACTGAGCCTTACGAGGTACCTAGGACTGCTAGCTGTTTTACATGCATTAGTAATCCTAAAGAATAGGTGAGGTCGGACCGGGCACGGTGGCTCATGCCTGTAATCCTCGCACTCTGGGAGGCCAAGGCGGGTGGATTTCTCGAGGTCAGAAGTTCGAAACAAGAATAGGTGAGGTGTACTAGTTTGCTGGGGCTGCCATAATATGGTGCCACAAACTGGTGGCTTAAAGCAACATATATTTACTGTCTCACAGCTCTGCAGGCTAAAAGTCCATAATCAAGGTGTCAGTAGGATCATGTTTCCTCTAAGGAAGGCGCCAAGGAGGAATCTTGCCTTGCTTCTTCTAGTTTCTCGTGGCTGCCAGCAATCTCTGTCCTTCCTGGGGTTGTGGCAGCATAACTCCAGTCTCTGTCTACACGTGGCCATTGTCCCTTTGTGTGTGTGCCTCTGTTTCCTAAGTTCCCTGTTTTTATAAGAACACCAGTTATACGGGATGCAGGGTCAACCCTAAACTAATATGACCATATCTTCACCTGACTACATCTGCACAGACCCCGTTTCCACATAAGATCCCAACCACAGGTTCCAGGGGGACATGAATTTGGGGAGCTCTGTATTCAACCCAGTAAGCTGGATTCTGAAATGGCTTCAGATATTTCCTGCCTCTTGGGATTCACATTCTCATGTAATCTCCTCCCACTGACTGTGAACGGGACCCAGTGACTCTCTAGTAATGAACGGTATACCCCAAAAGTGATACGATGTCACCCGTGTGATTGGGTTATATACGACTATGACGTTTGTGTTATTCACACTTTTGGGCTGTTTCCATTGCTTGCTGTAATAAATCCAGTGACAGACACCCACATATCTAGGAACTGATAACTTCCTCCCACCAACCACTAAATATGACCTGAGGGCTTCAGTGCAAGGGCTCTTAATGAACTGAATCTTTCCAGCAACCCCATGAGTGAGCTTGGAAGCACATCCTGCCATAGTCAAGCCTCCGGGTCCATCTGTGATGGACCTTGAAGCAAAGGACCCAGCTAAGCCTCAGTTGGACCCACACGAACACTGAAACAATAAATATGTGTTGTTGAAGCCACTAAATTTGGGGGGTAACTTGTTAGGCAGCGACACATACCTAACACGTACGTCTTAGTGCCACTCCCATGTACAGAGGAAGCATAGAAGTTAAATTAGTAACCGAGAGTCAGCTAGTAAGGGGATAAGGCAGCACTTACATCCAATCCACCTAACTCAAAATATGGAATTTTATTAGGATTGAGCAATTAGATAAATATATTATTGTCAGTAGTAAGAGCCAGGCTTCTCATTGTTGGAGAAAGAAGTTCCAGACAAGGAAATAGAAAGGCTGAGACAAGCCTTGGTGTTGCACTGGCATCGGAGCTAACGACATGAACTCATGGGCTTCGGGACGTGCACAGATAGATAGACGTAGGAATTGCATTAAAGGTGAGTGAGAGGTAATAAGTAGACAAATTCAGAAAAAAAGGTAAATATGTCTTTTGGGATGCAAGAGACCTGTGTAGGAGACACAAACTGTAAGGCATCTGTATAGAGATGGCTACTTATGTCATGGGCTGGGATAGCATCTCCCTGGGCAACAAGGACAAAGGAAAGAAGGATGAGGGTTAGGACAGAGCTTTGACATGAAATGGGCAGCTCTGAGAAGCTCTCCCCAGGTGCCAGCCCCATCCTTTTCCATAGAGGAGAGAGTATTGGGAGGTTCTTACCATAACAATCTGGATGATCAATATCCACCAAACGAGCCTCCAAGTTGAAGAAAGGATACTTTACCACACAACTGCAGACAAGAGCTATGATTTTGTTTTTACAATGTGCCGTATATCTGCACTTTGCCAGCCCAGTCTTACACACATCAGTATCTGTGATGAAGAGACAATATTGTTGTTTTTAATTTTCATAGAACAATACCAGTACCCTTGCCAATGGAATCTTTATTGCCAACATTGTCCATAAATGTAGCCAAATACCTGAGCAACACAACCCAATGGAAGAGAGGAGATGGCTACGCTTCCCTGAGCTGGGACTAGAGGGGGCAAACTCAGCATTTACAACAGACTACTTAAGGAGCAAAAAAAAGTGAACTAATGATATTGGATTCTCTGTTAAGAAGGATCATAATCTTTCTAAGCAAGGGTAGCAAGCATTTAATATTTTTCCAAGTAAAATCACTTGGGGACACACTCCTGCATTAGGGAAGAATCCCTTGAGTAAGCTGCATCCATATCACATAAACCTATAAACACAGCATCTGATGAAAGATTATCCTCACAAATTTTTTTCTGGTACAAGAAATTCGTCTCTGCACAAGTGAAAAAATTGCCCTAGGAGCTATGCCAGACAGCTCAGTGCCCACAATCACCATTCCATCCTTCCTTCTCTGGGACAAGAGTTACCAAATTGAAACTGAACACAAGTCATTTCCCAGACTCCCTTGCAGCTAGGCAGAGCTACACAACTATCTGCAGGCCAATGGATGGAAGAACAGAAGGATGTGTCCCACAGAAAATGAGCGCCATTTCTATTCTCCTCTTGTCCCTCTCCCCTAGGCTGGTAAGAGGATGTGGAAGTAGAGCAGCGATTATGTAACACAAGATGGAAGCTGAATGTTGCAAATGGCATGGAACAGCCCTGTCAGCCCTGGGATCCTTATGCTCAAATTGTCAAAGAAATAATAGCTAAGCCATTGTTTAAGCCACTGTTACATTAGGCTTTCTGATGCCACTTGATTTGGAACAGTCATACAGATACTAAGTTCACATGGAACAGTTGTCAAAATAGATCATAGGACACGTATGAATGAATTCAAAAGGATTGAAATTTTAAAGAGTATGCTCTCACACAAGAACACATCAAACAGATTGTACATCATGGCCCTGTGGGACTTATCCCAGGCATGCAAGGCTGGTTTAACATATGCAAATCAATCCCTGGGCTCCATCACATTAACAGAGCAAAACATAAAAATCATGTAATCATCTTGATGCAGAAAAGGCACTGGGCAAAGTTCAACATTCTTTCTGCATAAAAACCCACAATAAAAATAAATAAGATACCGTTAACACAAAGACACCTAGAAAAGTCCCAAATGTTTGGGAATGAAACAAACATTTCTATGTAACCCATAAGTAAAGTGATAAATCACAGAGAATTTTAAAATAGATTTAACTGAATGATAGCAAAAGCTCAACATGTAAAAATTTTCAGTATGCAGCCAAACCAGTACTTAGAGGGAAATGTATAGCTCTAATATGTAGCTATTTGAAGCTTTAAATGCATTAATTTAAAGACAATGAATTTAAAAATCAATGATCTAAGCTATCAAGTCAACGAGCTAGAAAATTAAAAAGCAAATACAAAGAATGTACAACAAAATAAAAACAGCAGAAATCCACGTAAAAGAAACAGAAAAATGATAGAAATAATCAACAAACCTAAACCCTGGTCCTCTGAAATGAATAATAAATGCAGGGGTTAAGGATTTACCATAGTCCCTGACACAGAGCTCTTAAAACCCTTGTAATTTCCTGAGCAATAGACTCACTAGGAAAATCTTTTGTTCTAATATTTTGTCTTTGAGCCAAGTTTCTGACATGCAGCTCCTAAGACCTTTGAGATTTCGTGAGTATCAGAAGCATGTTACTCAACTCCTAAATCTCTTGGAATTTCCTGGGCATCTCCTGTTCTAAGGAGGTGACTCTTAGCCACCTCCTGTGGGCTCAGGATGGGAGCTGGTTGCCAGGGAAACCAACCATGAGATTAAAGGGTTGGAACTGTCATTTCCATTCCATCCTGCCTACAGCAGGGAAGAGGCTGAATGCTGAGTTGATAGCAAGGACCAATGCTGTAATCAATCATGCCTAAGGAATGAATCACCCATCGAAATCCCGAAGAACGTGGTTCCAGGAGCCTCCAGGCAGCTGAAAACCTGGAGGCTCCTGGGGTGTGACCCGCCCAAAGAGGGCATGGAAGCTCCACATCCCCGTCTCCCACACCTTGTTCTCCGCATCTCTTCCATCTGGTGGGACATCTGTGTCTTTTATAATATCTTTCATAATAAATGGATAAATGCAAGTAAATTGCCTCCCTGAGTTCAGTGAGCAAATTAATCACACCCAAGGAGGGAGGTCATGGGACTCTGAATTATAGCCGGACAGGGTCAGAAGTACAGGTTACAACCTGGGACTTGCAGCTGGCGTCTGAACTGGAAACAGCCTTGTGGGACTAAGCCCCCAAAATGTGGGATCTGGTGCTACCTCCAGGTAGATAATGTCAGAATTGAATGACAGGACACCCAGCTGGCATCTCTTGGAGAATTGCTTGCTTAGTGTGGAGGAAAAACTCCACACATATTTTGTTGACCAAAGCTGAAGTATTCTGTATTGTCCTGCATATGTGAGAGTAGAGTAGGAACATAACCCAAAGTGATTTCCTTTCTACCAGCCATGGTAGGATGGCGGATATGTTTGTTCTTAAATAATTTTCACCATACTAAGGGAGGTTGCAATGTGGAAGAGAGCTGGTTTATTCTCTTGTTTGTTGAATTTATATTTTGGAAGAAGAGCCCCACTCATGTAATGTTAGCATGGAAGACTACGATTCTGGGAGCCCATTGATTTTTATCATTCATAGACCCTGCCCAGGCCAGGAGCCAGAATCTTTGTGGAGGTCATAGGAACCTACTCAGTACCTCTTACCTATATCAAACACGGAAAGTCCGTGCTTTTCTGGAGCAGGAAAACTCAATTTCAGGACACTGAATTCCATTCTTTGGACTTCGGTACCCTCTCTTCCAATTTCCCTTAAGCTTCTAGTCTTCCTCAGATTTTCCTTTCAAAAAATAAGGCTAATTAGGTAGACTCTCAGGGAAACTTCAGAAAGCAGGAATATGCATAAATATGGTAGCAGTGAGCCTAGGAGACAACATTGATTAAGGCACTAGTAGGTGGGATGGACATGAGGTTCCAGACACCGACACAAGTCTTTAAGACAGCGGAGGTACTGTCACTCTTTCCCAGAGGTTAGTACTTTCTACTGACATCTGAGACCAGTCAATTTTTAGTTGTGGGAGGCTGTCCTGGGCATTGTAGGATGTTGAGTTTTGTCCCTTGTCTCTATTCATTATATATCAGTAGCACACCTTCCACCTACCCCTAAAGTTGTGACAAGCAAAAGTGTCCCCAGACATTATCGGATGTCCTTTGGCGTAGAGGATAAAATCACCCCAGGATGAGAACTACTCCATCCTAAAAATCATAGGGAACCTGCTAGTGCTACAGCAAGAGATGATGTGGTGAGATGGACCAGCTGCTTCTCACACTCAGGCTTCACTCAACTTACCTGAGTATTCACTGGTGACTGTTTCCTTTCGCTGTTCTCTGCGAGGGGAAAAAGTAGCCATGAACTGGGATATGGGAGAAAACCCACCCTGGATCACATCCCTTCTTCCAATCAGCCTCAAGTTAGGTCCTTGCCTGATGCTTCTGTAGCCCACCCCAATTCCCACCTAAGAAATCCAAACTGTGTTCTACAGTAGAATTATGAAAGGGAGGTAGAATGTGGCTTCCGGTTTAATACTCCAGGCAACAGTGTTTATTGAGCACCTACTCAACACCAGACATGATGCTAAACCACATGGATAGAGGTTAGCAAAAGAGCCCAAGGGCGTCCTCTTGTGGAGTTTGCAGTCTGGAAGGAAAGGCAGTAAGCAAATAATCACAAAACAATAATTAAGGGATTGCCAGTGATGCTCTTAATAAACAGGATGCGACGTCATGGGGACACACACCAGAGCGCCCCAACACATCAGGGTTGCATGGAAGGCTTGCTGAAGGATTCAGTGTTAATAGAGGTAATAATATAGAGCAGTCGTCCACACCGTACGTCTACACTCTCTCATTTATGGAATGCAGAACTTTCTACGACAGGCTTATGTAGCATAGGAGCTAATACTTACTGAGCCTTCCTAGGTACCTAGAACTGCTAAGTATTTTACATGCATTAATAATTGTAAAGGATAGCTCTTCCCACGTGTCCCCATGCCCATCCTTCTTCACAGAGGAGAGAGTATTGGGAGTTTCTTACCATAACAGTCTGGATGGTCGATATCCACCAAACCAGCCACCCAGTTGAAGATAGGATGTGTCACCACACAACTGCAGATGTAACCTCCGATTCTGTTTCTACAGTATGCTCCATATTTACACATATTCAGCCCGGTCTCACACTCATCCACGTCTGTGAGTCAAGAGAAAATGCTGCTTTTCATTTTCATAGAGCAATAACAATTCTCTTGCCCATGGGATCTTTATCACCCAACATTTTTCATCAAATAACATCTCCCGTTCTTGGACAGGATGAATCAGCATGATAAAGATGAGAATTCGCCATATGTTCATGTATAAATCTGATGCACTCCCAATAAAAAATCTGCACGTATTTAGCAGAGTGAGACAAGTTGATACTATCATGCAAGAAGAGGCACAAAACCTGCAATGCGGCAATCAGACATTAAAGGATCCAATAATGCTTTGAGAACACAGTGAGGTGCTGACGCATGAATAAATAAAAAATAGACTGCTGGAGTGGACTAAAAGTCCAGAAACAGACCCATGTACCTATGGAGCTTTAGAATATAGTATAGAGGATGTGTCAAATCCCGGGAATAGGGTGCAATGTAGTTTTTATTTAATGGCGAGTCTCAAATTTGTTACATCAAATAAAAACACACAGTGAGTAGCAAGGGAATAAATATAGGGTAAGCTAACACATTACTAGGAGAGGCTGCAAGCGAGGTGGAAGGGCCACTTTAGTTAAATCCTGGCTTATGCAATGCGTGAGTGTCCTGCATCTCCCTGTCTCGACAGCCTTCCCTGCCGATGGACCAAGTTGAGGTTCAAGTCCACAGACAGAAGGTGCCCAGAGGCCAGGACTGACCCCTGCTGTCTCTGTCTGAAGCGCGCAGGGACAGGTGCGCCTGCCCAGTAGCCGCACCTTGGCGACTGGCCTGCTGAAGAGCTATGGGTTCTATTTGGTCCACGGATTCATGTGCCTTGGACGGAGGACACAAGGACGAGGAATAGTTGTCACCAATGAGGGGTCGAATTAAATCTCATCCATAGCACCTTTACCTTCACATGTCTCCTGGGAGCTGAAAAAGTGTCTCCTCCCAGACCTGGACTGGAATCCGACGTCACAGGCACAGTGGGTGCTGTTGTGGCAGGAGGCATGCTCAGGGCACTGAGGACAGAGGGCTGCAGGGAACACAGAACGTGTGCATTCCTTTGCTCATTCATTTGTTCAAGACATATTCATGAAGCGCCCACA
>VSMD01134567.1:0-19590 GCA_008750895.1 Mirza zaza
TTTGTTGCCCAGGCTAGAGTGAGTGCCGTGGCGTCAGCCTAGCTCACAGCAACCTCAAACTCCTGGGCTCAAGCAATCCTGCTGCCTCAGCCTCCCGAGTAGCTAGGACTACAGGCATGTGCCACCATGCCTGGCTAATTTTTTCTATATATATATTAGTTGGCCAATTAATTTCTTTCTATTTATAGTAGAGATGGGGTCTCGCTCTTGCTCAGGCTGGTCTCGAACTCCTGAGCTCAAATGATCCGCCCACCTCGGCCTCCCAGAGAGCTAGGATTACAGGCTTGAGCCACCGGGCCCGGCCTAGAAATTCGATTTTTAAAAAAATATTGAGCTTCTTGTACCTGGATATCTAGATTTTTAGAAAGGCCTGGGAAAATTTTCCTTTATTATGTCCTCCAATAGCTTATCCAACCCTTGTGTATTTTCTTCTTCACTCTCAGGGATGTCTATGATTTTTTTTTTTGGAGGGTACAAGATTCTAGGCTGGGAATTATTCTGTTTGAGGAGAGTGAGATTGGGGCCCCACTCCCTTCTTGCCTATAAAGTTTCAGTTGAGAAGTCTGCCATTATTCTGATGGGGTTTCCTGTGTAGGTTACCTGCTTCTTTCACCTTACAGCTCATAGGAGGGCCTCTTTGGTGATTATTTTGGTTAGTATGATGACTGTGTGTTGTGGTGTCTTCCTGTTCATGTTGAATCTCCTACAAGTCCTTTGAGCATGGTGGTGCATGCCTGTAGTCCCAGCTACTCAGGAGGCTGAGGCAGGAAGATCACCTGAGCCCAGGAGTTTGAGGTTGCTGTGAGCTAGGCTGATGCCACGGCACTCTAGCCCAGGCAACAGTGAGACTCTGTCTCTAAATAAATAAATAAATAATAAAATAAAAAGAAGGAAAGCAGAAAATCACCTAAATGATCTTTGTGTGGGTGGAGTCATTTCACACAAAGGAAATATTTCTTCCTTAATTTATGCATTTGTCTCTGGTTGGCTCCCCTACAAACAAGAATGACATACATAAAACATGAATAATTCTAGGAAATTTATGCCCTGGAGTAGAAAACAACCCTTAATAGATATGTATGATAGGGAAATTCTAACAAAAGAACTTCTTTGCCAGTTCTTTCTGGATATACTTAATATTCAGAACTGCTTCAGTATACACAACAGAACTCAATAATTTATTGTTGAGTTAGTAAAGATTAATTAATGGATCCACATTTTACATCAGCTTTGTTTGCCCCCAACCAGAAAGTCAAAGCACCCATGTGAAGATCCAACCATTGTCCAGCACTTCTGTGGTTTCCTCACTCCCACTAGCCCAGATTTGACACGAGGAACAGAAGAGAAGCTCCTGGCTGCTGATGTGCCTGGGAAGGGAGGCTGGGTGACCAGAGATAGAAGAGAAACATCTACTTAGTATGACCTAACAAGCACACAGGGTGAGTTGTGATAAAACACATTGAGTCACACTGGTCTGACAGTCTCATCCCTCCAGGTCTAGACAAGAGCAGCCCATGGGCAACCAAAGCTCCCCAGAGGGCTTCCTCCTTCTGGGCTTCTCTGAACACCCAGGGCTGGAAAAGATTCTCTTCCTGGTCATCTCAACTTCCTATCTCCTGGCCCTTGTGGGAAACACACTCATCATCACGCTGTCTGTGCTGGACCCCAGGCTCCACTCTCCAATGTACTTTTTCATCTCCAACCTCTCCTTCTTGGACCTCTGCTTCACCACCAGCTGTGTCCCCCAGATGCTGGTCAACCTCTGGGGCCCAAAGAAGACCATCAGCTTCCTGGGCTGCTCTGTCCAGCTCTTCATCTTCCTGTCCCTGGGGACCACTGAGTGCATCCTCCTGTCAGTGATGGCCTTTGACCGCTATGTGGCTGTCTGCCAGCCCCTCCACTACGCCACCATCATCCAGCCCCGCCTGTGCCGGCAGCTGGCATCTGTGGCCTGGGTCATCGGGCTGGTGGAATCAGTGGTTCAGACACCACCCACCCTCCGCCTGCCCTTCTGCCCCCACCGGCAAGTGGATGATTTTGTCTGCGAGGTCCCTTCTCTAATCCGACTCTCCTGCGGGGACACGTCCTACAATGAGATCCAGATGGCTGTCGCCAGTGTCCTGATCTTGATTGTGCCCCTCAGCCTCATCCTTGCCTCTTATGGTGCCATTGCCCGGGCAGTGGTGAGGATTAACTCTGCAAAAGGGAGGAGGAAAGCTTTTGGAACCTGCTCCTCCCATCTCACCGTTGTCATCCTCTTCTACAGCTCAGTCATTGCTGTCTACCTGCAGCCCAAAAATCCCTATGCCCAAGAGAGGGGCAAGTTCTTTGGTCTCTTCTATGCAGTGGGTGGTCCTTCTCTTAACCCTCTCATATACACCCTGAGGAACAAGGAGGTGAAGAGGGCATTCAGCAGGCTGCTGGGGAAAGATGGGGACTCCAGGGAGAACTGAGGGAGAGATGCTTAATGTGCTTTCTAAATTAAAAAGAGTCTCTTCATGATTTGTAAAAATATTGATTTTCCCCAGCCACTCCCTCTTCTATACACAACTAAGCCACTGCAGTAGGTCACAGTGTGACTATGTGATATCTATGACAGGGAAAGGGAGAGGTAGAGGCAGAGAGAGAAATAAATTAGGTTAAGAGGAGGTAGATCGCTCTATAAGACATTTAAACATTACCATTCCTGTCACTGTCAATTCTTAATATTTCCTCTCTTCTTCATCCTGTTTTTACTCCCTTCACTTCTATAGATTCCCTAACTTCACCATGCCCATTTCTGGCTATAAAATCTCTCTCCAGCTGTCATGTCAGTGTAGGAAACCACTACATCACAGCATTCTGGAGTATTGTAACAGGTCATGCAAACAAAGGCTTGAATCACAGTTAATCTGAGACTTGGAAGGGTGCCTTTCGATCCTGCTGGAATGTGCAAGGATGGGAGGCTTATTAGGAGCTGCCTCAACGCCACCTGTCACTCTCTGATATGACTTGGGAGGTGTTATGAGACGGTTCCTGTTGCCTCCCAGGTTTTGATGGAGCATGAGGCTCTCTGCTCCACACCCTTTAGGACAGAGCTGCAGAATACAGTGAGACTTAGCTGCGGTCTAGAGCTCACTCCTCACCAAGGGGATGTCCCACAACAGTGTTTTAGTCATCTGGCCCTTTGGTTTCAGTGCCACCTCTTTTGGTGTGTAGGACGAGGACCCAAGGAGTTGGCCCCTTTGTTTTTCCTTCTTTTCATTTGTATGTAAATGATAAACTATGTGCATCTAAAGGTGGTTCCTATCTTTACCAGGCAAATCAGTCAGGCGTTGCCCTTGCCTTGTTTCTCATGAGTGCATGCCATAGTCGTCACTACTGCTTTAACTTCATTTCTGGTACCTATCATGTTGTCTTAGACCATTTGTGCTGCTATCACAAAATATCACAAACTGGGTAGCTTATAAAGAACAAAACTTTATTTCTTACAGTTCTGGAGGCTGAGAAGTCCAAGATCAGGGCCGATTCTGTGCATGCAGAGGGCCTGACTTCTGACTCACAGGTAGTAGTTTCTTGCTATGTCCTCACATGGTAAAAGGGGCTGCCTAGCCTTCTGGTGTCTCTTTTACAAGGGCATTAATCACAGTCATGAGGGCTCTTTCTTTCTAAACCAATAACTTCCAGAAGTCCCCATCTCCTCATACCGTCATCTGGAAGGTTAGGATTCCAACAAATGAATTTTGGGAAGATATAAGCATTTAATCCATTGCACATGTCTTCTTTCCTCCTTCCTCAAGGGCCTTTCTCTTCACTTGCCCATTTTTATATTGATCTTTCTTTACCTTCTCTTTCTCCTTTTGTCTCTCAAGTAACAGGAGAGGGGAGGAGAAACTGAAATTCAGCAAGTTCATAATCTTATACGAATATACACAATGGGTTGGTAAAACCAAAATATTGGCCCTTTGATTTTCAATATAGCAAACTTTCGAACATCTACAGTGTTGCCACACTACAGTCACGAATAACAATTTCCTTGAGACTAAAATAAAAGTGAAATATTAGGGGGAAAAGTTTTCCATTTTAGTTTATTATTTTGTAGCATTCCTTTTCTTCTCCATTAAGGAATGCAGAAAACAAGGGAAAACATTATATAATCTTTGTAAAGGGATGTTTTGGTGGGGACTTTGTTGCTATCAGGTAAGTACACAATACAGATCCCATATAACTTCTGTCTCTTGGATTAAGATTTCCTGTCATCGAGTATCTGGGCACCCTGGTTGCTGAACATGAGCCAGAAGAAAATGAACTGCTTTTTCCTCCAGTATCACTCTACTCCTGGGTAGTCATCTTCAATGTATCAACATGCCTAGAAGTTAGTTGTCCTTCCTGATGCCATAATTACCATAACTTCTTTTCATTAACCCATGCCTGGATGAGGCCTCTGCCCCTTATCACCTGGCTCCCTCTGAAACATAGGCAGCTCCTCGTCATGAGCTTTCATGACGAGGACCATACACTTTCAGGGTGTATGATCTTCTCCTTGCCAGTTCCATAAGATAATAGCCCAGAGAAAACAGCCTTTTCCCTGGGGATAGTAGCGAAAAGAATCATAGATAATTATTGAACATGATGGCTGCCTGTGGCCATAGACAACATTTGGGACAAATAATAGACTAACCACGAAATCTAAAAGAAATGTCAAGGAATGAACTGTCCATAAAAAATCTTGAAAAACTCCAGTACTGTCGGGAGCTGTCCCAGACACGGGAGAGTTAAAAGTGCGGTTGCTGCCCGGAACACTGGGGTCCTTGAGACATAGCACCTGGCGCCTTAACTCAGAGCTCTGACATTCTTGGCCTTTCTTCCAGCTCACGGAGGGTGCTGGAGATAGCAGTAGCAATTATGGAAGGTCACTGAAGTAATCCTGTGCACACAGCCCTCATAGCTTATAGCTCCCCCCGAGACACTGCACACTCCTTTCCCAGAATTGTTAATTACGCTTGGGTGCTCTTTTCCTTGAACTGTCTGAGTGATCATAGTTGAGTATTTGTAGCTTTATTGATATCAGAAGAAAGTTAAGTTGTAGACTAGAAAACTGCTTAAGCAAGGAAAGGGCTATCAAAGTGACGCATGGTTGAGAAAAAACAAGAACTGTTGTGTTTTTGGTTTAACGAAGACATGTATTCATTGCATTTCATTTCTCCTTTGTTCTTATCTCTATAAATACAGCAACTGAAATAAACGAGGCGCGGCAGTCAGCAAGGACTCCGTCCTCCCGTCCCCATCTTTTTGTTGTCTCTTCATTTCTAAGCCTCGCCCCCTAACTCCAGGTGCCGCACATCACCGGCAGGCTCCGACAGGTGGTGGCCCGTATGGGGAACCCTCTCTCCAGGAGGGCCTTTGGTGGCACTTGGTGACACGGGGATTCGGTGAAGGCAGCTGCCCGTGGAAGGCCGGCCATGACAGAAGAAAGGTGAGTTGGGCAGAGAGTGTAATTGACGGGAGTAAGAAATTATGGGACAAGGAACTAGTAAGATGTTGTTTGTACAAGTTTTAAAGAGTATGCTTCGGGCCCAAAGTGTTAAAATAGGGAAAAGGCAGTTAGAAAATTTTTTAAGTTTTGTAGAAGAAGTATGTCCTTGGTTCCCTGAGGAGGGAACGGTAGATTTAGATACATGGAAGAAGGTAGGAGTTAAATTGCAGGAGTATTACTCAGCCCACGGACCTGAGAAGGTTCTGGTAGACGCTTTTTCTCTTTGGAGTCTTATTAGAGATTGTCTGGACCCCCGGCATGAAGGACAGCGCTTAACTTTAGGCCGGAGTTCCGCAATCCCTGAGGATGAATCCGATGATCACTCTCCTCCTTTGCCTGTTAACCCCTATCAAGAGGCTCAGGATCTGTTGTTACAAACTCAGCAGCACTTTAAAGATCCCCAACCTGAGCCCCCTGTTGAGAGTGAAGTTGTATTGGGAGATGCCGAGGACTTGAGACCTTGTGCTCTCGCGGCTACAGCCTCTGTGACTTCTCATACTCAGAAACAGGCACCTAATGTGGTTAAGGAATTGGAAACTCTAAAAAATATGATGCAATAACTTCTTATTCAAAATGCTGCTGAAAAACCCTTAAGAGCTCCCTTAGATGTACAGTCACAAAAGTCTTATTCTCCCTCAATCCTCACGGGGTTGGACCCTCCTCCGATACCGCCTGTTGTTGCCCATCTTTCTAAGCCCAAGGGTAAGCCTTCGCTCATTCCTCCTTCTCTTAGAGAGTCCTCCCTCTCTCGTTCCTCTCCCCTACAAAAAGCACCGATGAAGGCTTTTGATAATAATGATGATCTGGGAGGTTTCTCTTTGTTCCCTGTTATTCAGGAGGAGGATGGGGATCGTCGGTATCATCAGCCTCTCCCCATCAAGCAATTAAAAGAGTTGAAAGTTGCCTGCACCCAATACGGTCCCACAGCCCCTTTTACTGAAGCTTTATTAGATTCCCTGGCTGCTGTGGCCATGCCCCCTGATGATTGGAAAAACATAGCAAAGGCCTGTCTTAGTGGGGGAGACAATTTGCTTTGGAAATTAGAATTTCATGATCAGTGCCATGCTATAGCAGATATTAATAGGGCTCAGGGTATTGATGTCACTTTCGATATGCTGACTGGAGAAGGGGAATACCGACTTCTTGAACAACAGTTGGCTTTTCCCCCTGCTGCTTATGCCCAGACCAATGCCGTAGCTATG
This sequence comes from Mirza zaza, assembly GCA_008750895.1. NCBI lineage: Eukaryota > Metazoa > Chordata > Mammalia > Primates > Cheirogaleidae > Mirza > Mirza zaza. The sequence continues at coordinate 6,718 of VSMD01134567.1, forward strand.
AGGGCTTGGTGTAAGCTGCCCAGCTCGCAAAAGTCTGAGGACTTGTCTAAGATCAGGCAGGGTCCTGATGAGCCTTACCAGAACTTTGTCTCACGCTTGTTAGAGACTACAAAAAGATTGATCAGTGATGGCGAGACTGAAGCCCTTCTAGTGAAACAATTGGCTTTTGAAAATGCTAATTCAGCCTGTCAGGCGGCTATACGTCCTTTTAAGAAAAAGGGGACTCTTGATGATTTTATTCAGCTTTGTGCTGACATTGGCCCTTCTTATATGCAAGGGGTTACTTTAGCAGCCACCTTGCAAGGGAAATTAGTAAAACAGCTCCTCTTTCAGCAGCAGACTAAAAAGGGCAACTCTAAACAGCCTAAGGTTGCCGGCCCTCCAGGCAGTTGTTATAACTGCGGGCAGCTGGGACATCGTGCAGCCCAATGTCCAAAACCTCACACAGATGATCCTCCAAAGAAACGTCCTGGACTTTGCCCTAGGTGTGAAAAGGGAAATCACTGGGTCAGAGATTGCAAATCCACTACAGATGTGTATGGAAATAAGCTTGCTCCCCATCAGGGAAACTGGAAGAGGGGCCAGCCCCTGGCCCCGCAACAATGTTATGGGGCACTGCAGGGACAACCCGTTCAGGGGGAGTCCCAGAACCAGGGAGGAAATCCATTTCTGACCTCTTCCGAGCAACCCCAGGTAGCACAGGACTGGACCTCTGTGCCTCCGCCTACACAGTATTAACTCCAGATATGGGTGTGCAGGCTCTCCCCACTGGGACTTTTGGACCCCTGCCCCCGGGCTCTATGGGCCTGTTATTAGGTAGAAGCAGTATCACCTTGAAAGATTTACATGTGTCATCGGGAGTTATAGATCAGGATTATACAGGAGAAATTAAAGTTTTGGTCTCCTCTCCTAGCTCTATTTCTGTTGTTAACCCTGGTCAGCGCATTGCTCAGCTTGTTTTGATCCCCTTGATATCCCTTGGTAAAGTACAATCACAACAAGCCTGGGGACCCTTTGCTTTTGGCTCCTCAGATGCTTACTGGATGCAATCTATTACTAAGAATAAGCCTGAAATGGTTTTGTGGGTGAACGGCAAGGCCTTTAAAGGAATTCTAGATACTGGAGCTGATGTTTCTGTTATCGCTGAGCAACACTGACCTTCCTTGTGGCCCAAGCAGGAAGCCGTTGGCTCACTTCAGGGTATAGGCCAAGCCCGTAATCCTGAACAGAGTAGTGAATTGCTTGCTTGGGTTGACGAGGAGGGACATTCCAGACAATTCCAACCATATGTTCTACCTGCTCTACCCGTTAATCTTTGGGGAAGAGATATTATGCAGGCTATGGGAGTTTATTTGTATAGCCCTAATGCCACAGTTACTAAGCAACTCTTTGATCAAGGGATGCTCCCAGCCCAAGGCTTGGGAATTAGGAGTCAAGGTATTTCTAAACCTATTCAAGTAAAGCCTTGGCCATTTCGAGCAGGCCTGGGATATTTTTAGAAGGGGCTTTTGATTCTCCTGCAACTCATGCGCAGGCTATTACTTGGAAATCTGATGCACCTGTGTGGGTTGATCAATGTACCCTTAATCAAGAAAAAATAGCCGCTGCAGAGCAGCTGGTGCAGGAACAGCTTGATAGCGGCCACATAGCCCCCTCCAACTCCCCTTGGAATTTTCCCATTTTTGTCATTAAAAAGAAGTCTGGAAAATGGAGGCTGCTCCAAGATCTTAGACGTGTTAATGCCACCATGGAACTCATGGGAGCTCTGCAGCCAGGTCTCCCTGCCCCTATGGCTATTCCAGCCCAAACTTTTAGGATTATAATAGATTTAAAAGATTGCTTCTATACCATTCCTCTTGCACCACAAGATTGTAAATGTTTTGCTTTTATTGTTCCTTCTACTAACTTTAGAGAACCCATGAAGCATTATCATTGGCTTGTTCTGCCTCAAGGCATGGCCAATAGCCCCACCTTGTGCCAAAAATTTGTTGCCAATGCTTTAACTGCTACTAGAATCAAATATCCTACTGTATATATCATCCATTATATGGATGACATTCTTTTGGCCCATGCAGATGAAGGATTCTTACTGCAAGTTTTTGATCATATAACAACACAATTAAATAAACAGGGCCTTGTCATTGCTCAGGAAAAGGTGCAGAGGCACCCTCCTTATTCTTATTTGGGATACCAACTGCATAAATATCATTTTATTAACCAAGGAATTCAACTTCGTAAGGATGGCTTAAAAACCCTTAATGATTTCCAAAGACTTCTGGGAGACATCAATTGGATTCGACCCTATTTGAAAATTACCACTGGAGACCTTAAGCCTCTTTTTGACATCTTAAAAGGCAATTCCAATCCTAATTCTCCTCGTCAATTAACTCCTGACGGGAGGCAAGCCTTAAAATTAGTAGAACAGGAATTGTCCCGCCAACATGTTTCCTATGTAAACTACGACTTAGAATGGGCTGGCTATGTTTTACCCACCTCCCATACTCCCACAGCAGTCCTCTATCAAGGGGGACCACTGATGTGGCTACATTTGCCCTCTTCTCCCTCTAAAGTTCTAACTCCTTATTATGAGATGGTTGCTACCTTAATCCATATGCTGCGTTCAGAATCCTGCAAATTATTAGGTAGGGAGCCGCACCTTATTTGTGTTCCTTTTTCCTGTCGGCAACAGGACTGGTTGTTCCAGCATAGTGACTCCTGGGCTATAGCCCTGGCCAATTACCCTGGAAAAATTGATAACCATTACACCCCTGATAAGTTGTTACATTTTGCCAGCCTACATCAGTTTATTTTTCCTGCCAAAGTGTCTCCTGTACCCCTTGACAATGCTGTTCTGATTTTTACAGATGGGTCTTCTAATGGTATGGCAGCCTATTCGATTAATAATGACATTAAATCTTGGTACACTGGGTCCTCCTCGGCTCAAGAGGTCGAATTGCAGGCAGTTTTTTCGGCTTTACAGGCCATCCCTACTAAGCCCGTTAACCTTTATTCAGATAGCCATTATGTGATTCGTGCACTCCAAGTCATAGAGACTGTGCCGTTTATTGGAACCTCTAATAGTAATGTTCAAAAATTGTTTCGAGCCTTGCAAGCTCTCATTCGCTCACGTACAGAACAATGTTTCTTTGGGCACCTTCATGCTCATTCACGCCTGCCTGGTCCCCTCAGCCAAGGAAATGAAATTGTAGATCTTGCCACTAAAACCAAACCTTCTCTTATTTTATTAACTCAAGTGCAGTTAGCACAGCAGTCCCATGCTCTGCACCACCAAAATAGCCGTGCTCTTAAGCAACAGTTCAATATCACTAGAGAAGCGACTCGACAAATTGTAAAAGCTTGCTCTTCCTGTTCTCAGTTACTCCCTGTCCCCCATTATGGTGTTAATCCCAGAGGCCTTTTACCTAACCACTTATGGCAAATGGATGTGACCCATATTTCTTCTTTTGGTCGATTAAAATATGTTCATCTGACCATAGACACTTATTCTGGATTTTTAATGGCCACTTTGCAATCAGGCGAGGCTGGTAAACATTGTGTAGCCCATTGCCTCCGCTGCTTTGCATCAATGGGCCAGCCAAAATGTATAAAAACAGACAATGGGCCGGGCACGGTGGCTCAAGCCTGTAATCCTAGCTCTCTGGGAGGCCGAGGTGGGCGGATCATTTGAGCTCAGGAGTTCGAGACCAGCCTGAGCAAGAGCGAGACCCCATCTCTACTATAAATAGAAAGAAATTAATTGGCCAACTAATATATATATAGAAAAAATCAGCCGGGCATGGTGGCGCATGCCTGTAGTCCCGGCTACTTGGGAGGCTGAGGCAGCAGGATTGCTTGAGCCCAGGAGTTTGAGGTTGCTGTGAGCTAGGCTGACGCCACGGCACTCACTCTAGCCTGGGCAATAAAGTGAGACTCTGTCTCAAAAAAAAAAAAAAGAAAGAAAAAAAAACAGACAATGGCCCTGGATACACAGGTCACAAATTTCAAACATTCCTACAGAAAATAGGTATCAGTCATAAAACAGGGATTCCTTATAACCCCCAAGGACAAGGCATTGTGGAACGTGCCCACTTGACTCCCAAAAATCAACTTTTGAAAATAAAAAAGGGGGAACTGTACCCCCTCACCCCCCAGAATTATCTAAACCATGCTCTCTTTATTTTAAATTTTTTAATTTTGGACAAAGAAGGTCGTTCAGCAGCCCAGCGGTTTTGGTGTACTAATTCCAACAAAGACACGCCGCTGGTCGTGTGGAAGGATCCACTGAGTGGGCAGTGGTCAGGCCCGGATCTGGGGCCTTATTGGGGCCGAGGGCATGTTTGTGTGTTTGGGGCCGAGGGCATGTTTGTGTGTTTCCACAGGATGCAGAAGGCCCGCGCTGGCTCGGGGAGAGGCTGGTACACCAGGCAGGATCCCTCCAAAGAAAACAGGATGAAGAGACTGAAGCTGCAGGACGACCAGCAACCTCCACTTACGATGACAACTAGACAAGCTCTGCTGTCCTCTTGGGATCAGATTAAGAGACTTACTGAGGCCGGGCGCGGTGGCTCATGCCTGTAATCCTAGCTCTCTGGGAGGCCGAGGTGGGCAGATCATTTGAGCTCAGGAGTTCGAGACCAGCCTGAGCAAGAGCAAGACCCCATCTCTACTATAAATAGAAAGAAATTAATTGGCCAACTAATATATAGAGAAAATATTAGCCGGGCATGGTGGCGCATGCCTGTAGTCCCAGCTACTTGGGAGGCTGAGGCAGCAGGATTGCTTGAGCCCAGGAGTTTGAGGTTGCTGTGAGCTAGGCTGACGCCACGGCACTCACTCTAGCCTGGGCAACAAAGCGAGACTCTGTCTCAAAAAAAAAAAAAAAAAAGAGACTTACTGAGACTGCTTCCAAGCTGGTTCGAGAAACAGGACAGCCATTGAATTCTTTGACCTTGTTTTTAGCTATGGTAACTCTGCTATCGATGCCTACACAGGCTGCCACCTATTGGACTTATATACCAGACCCCCCTCTACTCCACCCGGTGGGGTGGGGAGAGCGTGTTGTGCCCATCTATGTCAGTGATCCCAGGGCTCTGGGAACACCCGCTAATGATCACATCCAGCACGCTAAGGTATCTGCTTATAATTATGCAGGTCTCACCCGTGATGTTCCTATCTGTTTCCACCATGAGGGTTATTTTCCAGGCTGTGTTCCTGTATCTACTTATGTATATTACAATATAAAAGGTGTGAAATGGACTGTGTTTATGTCAAGTTTAGACAGGCGATTTTCTAGCTCTGCACTCTCTGATTTGCCGCTGCCACCTGGAATACTTCCCTGTAAAAAGGAGCCGGTTGCTTCTACTCTGCACGTGCCCTGGAGACGTTGCCGTGAACCAACTGCGACTAAGATTCCTATTCTCGGGACGACTCAGAGCATATATGACTGGACCCTGGCAAAAACTGACAATGGGTATTTGGGAGACAAGGGTTTTGTTGAGGGGCTATGGACAACTACTTCAAAGGTATACCAGACTAGTCTCTGGAAACTTGTTGCAGGAACAGGTCAATTCTCTGCAGAGAGTGTGATGGACTCTACACCAAAAATACGCCTAAGGACTATTTCTGCCTGTGTCTCTGAACCTTTTGTGCTTATGATAGGCAATGTGAATATTCACATTGTCACTCATGGTTTTGAAGTATTATGCCTTAATTGCCAACTAACTAATTGTATACAATCCCTTGCCTATTCTGATAGAATGGTTGTGTTATACCGCCCTGCTTTTGTGGTGGTCCCAACTAATGTCTCTGGCCCATGGTATGATGATAAAGGATTGCAGATATGGAAGGAGGTGAACGCTATTCTGCTAAGGCCTAAAAGATTTATTGGGCTACTCATAACTGGCATTGTAGCTCTTGTTACTGTAATAGCATCTGCTGCTGCGGCTGCAGTGGCGTTGACGCAGGAAATACAAACTGCTCATTATGTCAATAATCTCCCTAAAAATGTCACTCAGGCATTGGGTACCCAAGAGCATACTGATAAAAAGATTGAAGACAGACTGGACGCTTTGTATGATGTGGTCCAGATTCTGGGAGAGGAAGTACAAGGGCTTCGGCTGCGCAGCCAGCTCCGCTGCCATGACAATTATCAGTGGGTTTGTGTAACTCCCAAACCTTATAATGAGAGTAGCCATAATTGGGTTAAGGTCCAAAATCACCTGGCAGGGATCTGGCACTCTGCAAATGCATCTTTAGATTTGCTCCAACTTCATCAAGAAATAACAGGCATGTTGGAGAATCCTCCCCTTGATGCTAGCATTGCCACAGAGGCCCGAGATTTTCTCAATCAACTCTTAGGGCATGTTCCATCTTTTGGAAATTTTAAAAGTTTATTCTTTATGATTATTGGGGCTTTTGTTCTTCTCCTGCTAATTTTGTGTGTCACACCTCTGCTATTGCGATTGATTGTTAAGAATATTTTGGCTGTTAAGGCTGCAATACACTCCACTAACTTGCAAATGAAAGCTTACCAGCGGCCCTCCAATTAATTATAAAAGGAAGGGGGAGATGTTGGGAGCTGTCCCGGACACGGGAGAGTTAAAAGTGCGGTTGCTGCCCGGAACACTGGGGTCCTTGAGACATAGCACCTGGCACCTTAACTCAGAGCTCTGACATTCTTGGCCTTTCTTCCAGCTCACGGAGGGTGCTGGAGATAGCAGTAGCAGTTATAGAAGGTCGCTGAAGTAATCCTGTGCACACAGCCCTCATAGCTTATAGCCCCCCAGAGGCCCTGCACACTCCTTTCCCAGAATTGTTAATTACGCTTGGGTGCTCTTTTCCTTGAACTGTCTGAGTGATCATAGTTGAGTATTTGTAGCTTTTTTGATATCAGAAGAAAGTTAAGTTGTAGACTAGAAAACTGCTTAAGCAAGGAAAGGGCTATCAAAGTGACGCATGGTTGAGAAAAAACAAGAACTGTTGTGTTTTTTGGTTTAACGAAGACATGTATTCATTGCATTTCACTTCTCCTTTGTTCTTATCTGTATAAATACAGCAACTGAAATAAACGAGGCGCGGCAGTCAGCAAGGACTCCGTCCTCCCGTCCCCATCTTTGTGTTGTCTCTTCATTTCTAAGCCTCGCCCCTTAACTCCAGGTGCCACACGTCGCCGGTAGGCTCCGGCACAGTACACTCCAGAAAATGCAGAAGGCCACATGCAGGCACAGGCCTGGGCATGCCAGTGGTTGTGTGCTATACTCGGAGCAGACCTGAGAGGGCCTAAGCTCCAACCCTTATGAAGTCTGAGGCGCTACACGGGTAGGAAGTGAAGGCTAGGAAAGAGTTGTAAACTGCTTGGCTGAGTTTTGAAGATATGTCCCAACAAGCACACAGAACCTCTACGTACACTGAGAGACTTATTACTTCCAGGCATCTAAGGAAATATTTGTCTAATCATTAGCTGGACAATGAGCTAACCAAGCAAACACTTCAATGACCACATAAAACAAAGAATATAAATTTTATAGAGCCTTCAAAAAACTCACTAAACAAACAAACAATGAGCAACAACAACAAATCTGGGGACAGGAAAAATATGACTTCCAGAGTCACCACGTTCTATTATTTTAAATGTCAAGTTTTCAACAACAACAACAACAAAACTATGACATGCAAAAAAACAATAAAGTAAGGCCTATGCACAGGAAAATCAGTATCAATAGAAACTATCTCTAAATAAGACCAGACATTGAACTTACTAGATGAAGATATGAGATGAACTATTCTAAATATGTTCAAAGAACTAAAGGAAACCATGTCAAAAGAAATAAAGGAATATATAAGAATGATATCCTACAAAATGGAAAATATCAACAAGGAGATAATTTTCTTTATAGAGACAGAGTCCTGCTCTATTACCCAGGCTGAAATGCAGTGGCATGGTCACAACTCACAGCAACCTCAAACTCCTAAGCTCAAGCGATCCTCCTGCCTCAGCCTTCTGAGTGGCTGAGACTACAGGTGCACCCCACCATGTCTAGCTAATTTCTTTTATATTTTGTAGAAACTGGGTCTCACTATGTTGCCAGCTGGTTTCAAACTCCTGGCCTTAAGTTGTCCTCCTACCTTTGCCTCCAAAAGTTCTGGGATTATGGCATGAGCCATTGTGTACAGTTAATTTAAAAATAACAACAAACAAACAGAAAGTCAGACATTGATAAATACAATCATTGAAATGCAAAGTTTACTAGATACACTCAACAATGGATTTGAGCAGGCAGAAGAACTAATCAGTAAACTCGAGGATAATTGAACTCGAGTTTACTAATCACTAAACTCGAGTCAATTGAAATTATTCAGTCTAAGGAATGGAAATAAAAATGAAAGAAGAAAAATGAACAGAAGTTCAGAGACCTGTGAGTCATCATCACATGGACTAAAACACACATAAGGGAATTTTCAGAATGAGAGGCTAGAGGGAAAGGGACAGAAAGAATATTTTTTAAAATAATGGCTAAAGAATTTCTAAATTTGATGAAAAACATTAACCTATACTTCCACAAAACTTGAGAAACTTCAAGTGAAATACATTCAAAGAGATCCACATGTAGAAATGTAATCAGTCAAAAGGCAAAGAAAAAGTCTTGAAACTAACAAAAGGTAAGCAACTTATCACGTACAAAAGATTCTCAGTGAGAGTTACAAATTTCTCATGAAAAATCAAGGAGGCAGGAGGCAGTGGAATGACATATTTAAAGTACTAAAAGAAAAATACTGTCAGTAAATAATTCTAATACCAGCAAAACTAACTCTCAAAAATGAACTTGAAATTAAATTTATTTTCAGATAAACAAAAACAGAGAGAAGTGGTTACTACTAAACTGCCCTATAGGAAATGCTAAAAGTAGTCCTCAAGGCTAAAGGGAAAGGACACTAGACAGTAACTCGAATCTACATGAATAAATAAAGAACACCAGTAAAGGTAAATACATTGATAAATATAAAAGACAGTGTAAATGAATTTTTTTGTTTGCCAGTTTTTTCACTTATGTGATTCAAAAGACAAATGCATTAATTAATAATTATAAATATGTATTGATAAGCATACGATGTATAAAGATGTGAATTGTATGGCAATAACAACACAAAGAAGCAGGGGGATATGGAACTATATAGCAGCAAAGTTTTTACATGCTATTGAAATTAAATTAGTATTAATCCAACTAGACTTATAAATTAAGATGCTAATTGTGAAGTGTGAAGCAAGATTAAGAAAATAACTCAAAAAGTATAGTAAAAGAAATGATAAGAGAATTAAATGAAACACTAAAAAATTGGGACTGCAAACTAGTTTAACCTCTGTGGAAAGCAATATGGAGATAGCTTAAAGCCATACAAGTGGATGTACCATTTGATCCAGCAATCCCATTACTGGGCATCTACCCAAAAGAACAAAAGACACTTTATAAAAAAGACACCTGCACACGAATGTTTATAGCAGCACAATTCACAATTGCAAAGATGTGGAAACAACCCAAGTGCCCATCAATACATGACTGGATTAATAAAATCTGGTATATGTGTACCATGGAGTACTATTTGGCTATAAGAAACAACGGTGATATAACACCTCTTGTATTTTCCTGGAGAGAGCTGGAACCCATTCTATTAAGTGAAGTATCCCAAGAATAGAAAAACAAGCACCACATGTACTCACCAGCAAACTGCTTTCACTGATCAACACCTAAGTGGACATATAGGAGTAACATTTATCGGGTGTTGGGCAGATGGCAGGGAGAGGATGGGTATTTACATACATAGTGAGTGCGATGTGCACCATGTGGGATGGACAGGCTTGAAGCTCTGACTCAAGGGGGGAGTGGAGGGAAGGGCAATATATATAACCTTAACATTTGTACCCCCATAATATGCTGAAATAAAAAAAAGATACACAAATATGTAAATGAAACAAAGTAGAGAGTGCAGATGTAGAACCCCACAGACATAAACAACTGATTTTTGACAAAGGTGCAAAGCCAATTCAGTGGAGAAAGGATAGCGTTTTCCACAAATGGTCCTCGAACAAATAGATATCCACACCTCCCACTATATCCAAAATGGACTCAAACTGGATCATAGACATAAATGTAAAATTTAAAACTTTAAATTTCTAATGGAAAACATAAGTTGCAGTAGAATAGGTAAAGAAATAGTTCAAGTGAGGGTGTGGCATTGTATTTCATTAAACTGGTTTGAGAACTCGGCTTTCAAAAAAATCTATTTAACACAAAAGAAGACAGTAATGATGGAATAGAGCAATATAAAAGACAAGATTTATAGAAAACAAATAGTAAAATGGCAGACAGAAATCCTATCTTATTAGTAATTACATTAAATGTAATAGATTAAACAATCCCATTAAAAGAAAGAGACATAAAAAGAATGAAATCCTGTCACTCATGCCATCATGAATAAACCTTAAGGACATCATGTTAAGTGAAATAAGCAGGTACAGAAAGATAAATATTGCATGTTCTCACTCATGTGGGAGCTTATAAAGGTTGAATTCATAAAAGTAAAGTAGAATTGTAGTCTTTAGAGGCTGGGAAGGGTAGGAGGAAGGGAGAAGGATAGGGAGAGATTGGTTAATGGATACAAAATTATAGCTAGATAGGAGGAATAGGTTCTAGTATTCTATAGCACTGTAGGATAAATATAGTTAACAATAATATATTGTGTGTTTTCAAAAAGCTAGACGAGAGAATTTTGAATGTTCCCAACACAAATAAATAATAAATAGTTGAGGTGATAGATATGCTAATTACCCTGATTTAGTCACTCCACATTGTATACATGTATCAAAATATCACTCTATATTCCATAACTATATGCAATTACTACCCAGAAACTAAAAATAAAAGAAAAAAAGCAGAGATTGGCAGAATAATTTTTTAATGGGCCAACTATATGGTGCCTACATAACACACATTTTAGAGTCACAGACGCAAATAGACTTAGAGTAAAAGGATGAAAAAATATATCATGCAAAAAGTAATCTCAAGAAAGCTGGAGGCCACACAAAATAGACTTTAGACAAAACTTGCTACTAGAGACAAAGAGAAACATATTATCATTAAAAAGATCAATTCATCAAGAAGATATAGCAATCATAAACATATATGCACCTAAGAACAGAGCCCCAAAATATATGAAGCAAAAACTAATAGGAAGGGAGAAATTGGACAATTGAAAAATAGTATTTATACCCACTGGATGGGTACAGTGGCTCATGCCTGTAATCCTAGCACTTTGGGAGGCCAAGGCAGGAGGACTGCTTGAGGCCAAGAGTTAGAGACAAGCCTGGGCAACATAGTGAGACCCTGGCTCTATAAAATATTTTTTAAAAAATCAGCCAAGTACAGTGGCACATACCTATAGTCCTAACTACTCAGGAGGCTGAGGCAAGAAGACCACTTGAACCTACAAGTTCTAGGTGGCAGTGAGCTATGATCATACCACTGTACTCTTGGCTGGGAAAGAGGCTGAGATCCCATCTCTAAAAAAAAAAAAAGGTTTGGATGCTTAAATATTCCAATTTCAAAAATGAATAGAATGCCTACACATAAAATCAATAAGGGACTAGAATGCTTAAAAATGTTATCATGCATAAAAATCAACAAGGTCTACCAACTAGACCTAACAGACATCTATAGAACGTGACAACCAACAAAAGCAGAATGAATATTGTTTTCAAAAGCACATTCAAAGAAATATTTGTCAGAAAATGAGACAACAAAACAAGTTTCAATGAATTTAAAAGGATTAGAAATAGCATAAAATATGTTCTCTAAACACAATGGAATGAAATTGGAAATTAATAGCCAAAGAATAATTGGAAAATTTACAGATATGTGAATATTTAAAAACAAACTGCTAACTAATCAATAGGTCAATAAATATGAAAGGGGAAATTAGAAATTTCTTTGAGATAAATGATCTTGAACTTCTGGCCTCAAGTAATCCTCCCACCTTGGCCTCCCAAAGTGCTGAGATTACAGGCATGAATCACCACAGCTGGCCTGAGATAAATGAAAACAGAAATGCAATATACCAAAACTTATGAGAAACAGGCAAAGTACTACCTAGAGGGAATTTTATAGCTATAAGTGCCTATAATAAAAAAGAAGAAAGATGTCAATAACCTAAACTTCCAAAACAAGACACTGGAAAAAAGAAGAGGAAACTAAATCTTCATTAATGGAATTAGAATAGAAATTAATAAAATCAAGAATTAAAAATGGAAAAAAATCAATGAAACCAAAATCTAGTATAATGAAGAGATCAATAAAATTGACAAACCTTTAGCTAATTTGACCATGAATAAAAAAGAGGACTCAAATTACTAGAATTAAAAATGAAAGAGGAGACATTACTACTGGCCCTACAAAAATAAAGATTAAGACTGAATACTGTGAACAATTTGTACACCAACAAATTAGATGAAACTTAGATGAAAGGGACAAATCCCTAGAAATAAACAATCAAAACCAACTCAAGATGGCCGGGCGTGGTAGCTCAAGCCTGTAATCCTAGCTCTCTGGGAGGCCGAGGTGGGCGGATCGTTTGAGCTCAGGAGTTCGAGACCAGCCTGAGCAAGAGCGAGACCCCATCTCTACTATAAATAGAAAGAAATTAATTGGCCAACTAATATATATAGAAAAAATTAGCCGGGCATGGTGGCACATGCCTGTAGTCCCAGCTACTTGGGAGGCTGAGGCAGCAGGATTGCTTGAGCCCAGGAGTTTGAGGTTGCTGTGAGCTAGGCTGACGCCACGGCACTCACTCTAGCCTGGGCAATAAAGTGAGACTCTGTCT